>CM040630.1:88956312-88990500 GCA_022818045.1 Neotoxoptera formosana
TAAAATTTAACGGACCATGACCACGGACTACTCGTGTTTAAGGGGCGACCATTAGCTCACTTTGTTCTTATTCATTTTAGTGATTGTTTATGCGACCTGCTGGCATACAAATAAGCAGGTACTCTACACGACTTGAATATTTAAAAATTTTATAAAATATAGTAGAAATGTTTTGAAATTAGTATTTTTTTGTTCATCAGTGGTTGCTATCGGTGCAAAGGCATTATTAAAATCATCGCATTAATATTATATTATATTATTATGTATATTAGTAAATAGTAATTAATAATTAATGAAATAATAACATGCGTAATTTTAAGTTATAAGATTCTAAAATATTAAACTATTAATTATTATAGGCTTTGCCGTATGTCCAATGTCTATAGACTACGATTTTCGGATTTCGGAATGGTATTATAATATCGTATTAGTTATACAATCGTAATTCGTAGCACTGTAGCAGACGGCTGCAGTGTAGTTCATCGTAGTAACGTTCTACGCAGTGGCGTACATGGGTGCGCCCCCAGGGCCAAAAAAAAAAAATTGTGATATTATTGATGAATTTATTATTATTAATTTTCCGTGTACACAAACATAATATATCATAATATACAGTTTGAGTAAACACTATTTACTTTACCAACAACGAAAAAAAAAGATAACGAAATTATGGGTGCCGCGTACAGTATAATATTTATCAGAATAGACGGTCAACCGTGCACAGTCAGTTATTTGCTTGCGGACATAAATATACATAATACCTACTGTCATTCGTTAATTTATTACCTCGACCGAATCGAAAATAAAAAAAGGAGACTAGAATTTTTATTATAAATAATAAATAATATAATATATTTTAACCTATTAATACTCGTATTAATATCTATATGTGTAATGTGGTTGATTGATAGGAAAATTGGTAGTTTTAAAGGAAGGTTTTTGTGTATTTTCATTTTTTTTTAAACCCCCTCAGAACAAGTTTGAATGTACGCCACTTGTTCTATGGCAGTACATATACCTAGTTGGCATTCGTGACAATTGGCGTTCGAAGTAATCTTATATGTGTAAATAGTAATAAATTATCGGAGTAGTGTATCATGTCGAGGCAGTCGATATTATAGTAGCAGTGGTGTAACACTATAGGTAATGAGAAACTTAAAATTATGAAATATTTTGGAGGAACTTAATTAAGAAAATTGTATGTTGGGTATATTCATAATTGAAATTAATGATAATTGGTAGAATGTTTTTTTCGGAATAATCATCCTAACATCGGTAGTAATTATTATTTGGTTAAAAATGAATTGGTTATTTGAATTATGTACCATTGGGAGGATATTACGGTTACTTATAAAATATTGATTAATTGTTAGATTATTAATATTATAGATCGAATATTTTGGTTTCTAAATAACTATTAACTATATTATCTCAAGTATGCATGAATATGGTAAACAATTCTCCCAAATAACTTTTATTCCAAAATTGTACGTCGGAACATCAATATTTTGGGAGAATTGGATTAATCCCTAACCTAACTAGGTGGGTCGAACTCGGATGCCGGCCCGTCAAATGGTAGAAAAAGTACGCTGTCGGACGATTTCGTCGTTTCTGCCAGGTGATTAAAAGGTCGTTAAAAGAATGCGGTCGGACGCTCAGTCGGCCTTTCCCATTGGCCAAAATTCGGGCGTCGGGCGACGGCAGCGACGTGGCAAGACAAAGTACATTCTGTGATGACTCATGGAGCAGATGTGCCGACTTATTCATAATAATAATAATAATAATAAACGATAGTTTATGACTACAATCGAATAAGTAAAAACTATCGATCGTAGAAGTCGATACTACCAACTGAATAATCGAATATCGATATTACCATGAAACAATAATTATAAATTTATAACCATAATATTATACTATAATAGTAGTTATAAAGCAAATTAAATTTAATCGATTTTAATCGACTCTTTGAAAACTATCGAACTATTCGATAGTCGCCAATCCATTGTACCCATTGCCCATCAATACAACTCACTGTGTTTACTTTTGTAAAAATTGTAATGGAAATTATAAATATACTTAGATACCTAGACCTACCTATTTTTACCTTTTTAAAAATATTATATAGGCCCAAATAAATGTTTCATGTATAATATATATCAAAATAAACAATAACAATTCAATACATTTATTTTTTATTAATGATTAATAATAATCACAATATAACAACAGTATAATTTATATAACAAAATTTGAATATTATAAAATTATAAATTTTTCTGAGCAAATATTCTTATTGTTTCACTAAAATCTAATCTCTCAGATAACTAAGAAATTGTTTAGCTTCATAAATCCTATTACATGTAGAAAAATCATGATATAATAATTAGGGCCCAGATTTAAATGCACTAAAAACCATACAAATATGCTCTACAAAATAGCCACAAATGACCTAAAAAATGTATTTTACCACAAAAATGACCTTAAAAATGCCATATATTTTTTTTTGTACAATTTGGAATTTATAAATAAGCCCGTAAATAAGTTATAATTATTAATTATTATTTAATTTTTAAAAAAAAACTGAAAATTGGAAAAATTGACTTGATGCTGCTATGATTTTGACATGCATATGTACATATACATTAAGATTTATGTTAAATTATATACTTAGTAAGCTTATTGTACTTACCTAAATTTGTATAGTATATAGAACAAATTTGCATTAAAAACCAACAAAATGACCCAAAAATGCTAAAAATGAAAAACGTTGATAATATTGAAAAAATAGAAAATAAAATTGTTACATAAAACGAGTTATGTACTTAGAAAGCATTGGCCAAGTTCAACCAAAAAAAATATGCACTTTGCATTGAATTGCGGGCCCTGATAACAATGTTTTCGAATATCTTCTATATAGTCACAGTTATTCAACAAAAATATAAAGGCTAACTTGGTTTTTTTTCTTTAAAGATAATACACAAATGACCATTTCAGGGTATTATGCTAACTATGCTAACTTTTATGGTAAATTGTTAAGCAGTTTGCAAACCGGGGGGGGGGGGGGGGCTAGAAGGCTATAGTCTCTAACCTCTAGTTTAAACAGGTATTACATAAACGTTAACAGCATGAACTAAGATTAATAGATTAATAAATCATAGTTATAGTTGGTATAGTTCATGGTTAACAGGCAACAATTTAACAATCAACAATCATAGTTATCAGTCTTTACCACAGATCATCATCGAGATAAAGAATATACCAAGGTGGATTAATAAATCCACCTTGGAATATACTATTTTTAATAATAAATATTATATACTATTTATATCTGTGACTATATTATATTTTCAAGCCCAAAATAGTAGATACATGTTTTTATTCAGTAAATTATAGTAGGTATAATACATATTTACTTTTTTTCACTTGTTTTATGTGATGAACAAAATTATACTTGGAGTAATGTTTAATGTGCCTATTGAAAGTTTTTGTTGTATAATCAAATATAATATTATAATAGACCATAAATGACATAAATGCAATATTTTTTATTAATTATAATTTTTTAATAACATTGAATCCAGACTTTAGCATTAATAACATTAAAAACTATTATAACACTGATAAATTACAAAGTTGCTGACTAATTCAGTGTTATAAAACATGTATCAACATGACAACATAAATCAATTCCCAGAGATCATTGTATGCAAAATGCAAAACAAACATTTAAATGAAAAATATTAATTACAATTCTTTTACCTACCAAATATTTAATAACACAAATTTTAGACTGGATAAATAAAAAAAAAACTGGTTATTATGAATTTATACTTTACCAGTTCTAGGTTAAAATATTTTTGAATGTGGCAAACTATTATAGAATGAGTCAGTGTTTCTACTCTCTAGGTAAAACTTTTAAGGTTCTGTAGATCATTCCATTTTGATAAATGTACAAGTACTTTTTTATTCTTACCAATTTTTGAGTGATTCGACATATGAGACATCAAATACTAACTTATAGAATATACATTATGTATGTGGTTAAACACTTATACTATAGTCGTAGAGCTCTTAAACAGTGACAGCTCGTGACTTGGACTACAGGACAATGTACAATTTAAGGTAAGGACAAATTGCTATTTTATTTAAAATTTTTGAAAATTGTATTGTTCAGTTGGTTATTATTAAAATTATTAAATAATAACATACAATTTCACTATTAATTTTGACGTAAGGGAAGATAGGGTAGTGCCGGTCACAAACATTTATATGAAATCGATAGCTAAATTTAAGGTTTTCATGTTATTTGATAAATGTTGTTAACAAAACCTTATACTATGTCTCAAACAGAAATTTTTCCACCTAAAGTTTGTAATAAGTTTTTCATCAAAAGTGATAAAATATTTTCCAAAATTGAAAATAAAATAAGATAAGGTACATGTATTTTAAAAAGTATGATGTGGGTATTAACGGCCAATACTGATTAGGAAATGACAAACTATCTATGTATTTGATTATTATTATAATTATGATTTACAAAAGGAATTTACATAAAGAAAATACTTTTTTTATTGAATTTGCAATTCTTTAAATATTAATAAATATCTCTGTACTGAAAACATATTATTTTGATCATTTTTAACTAAACAGAATAATATTCAAAAAAATAAAAATTACCTATATAAATGTATAAATAATAATTTGCAAATGTTTGTTAATTTGATGAATTTCATATGTCTAGTTAAAATAGCTCAAAACGACTCGAAATATTTTGATATTTTGTGCATACATAGAAAAAGTTTATAATAATATAATATTATAATATATTATGGTAAAAATTTTAAGTGTCTACGATTATTCATTTTTTAACTCAGTACAACGAAATAAGAAAAACGTTCCATTGCAAACTAGATTTGATGTTTTGTTTATGTTTTTGCACCACCTAAAGTGTGTAATAAGTTTTTCAACAAAAGTGATATAATAATATTTTCCGAAATTGAAAATAAAATAGGATAATAATTTTTAATGTTTTTGATCTTAATGGATTTTTGGTTTTTTTAAATTTTTTTTTTTTAAATATCGTTACAAAAAATTTAGTTGAGTCAAATTTCTTGAAAATTTAATACAAGATTCTTCATAGGTTGTTAAAATAGTAGATCAAAAATAATAAAAATATATATTTTTTTATAAGTATATAAACTTTAAATTTCAATCGAAATTCATCATTGAACATTGTTTTTCATTGTACATTCATTTCATTGAACATTGTAATTAAAAATGTATTAAATGTTTAGTTTTTATAACTATGGATTGAAAATTTAAAACAAGTTTTTCTGAATACTTTCTTAAAAATATTTAAGATACAAATGCATAATTTTTTTTTTATAAACGATTAAAATTCAAATTCTTACAAAATCCATTAAAATCACTAAAATTAAAAAATCATAAAAATTTTTCTATTCATATCTAAGGTTTGAAATTTCGACACTAGTATCTTCAACAGTTTTGCTTGCGCCAACCAAAAAAAAAAATTCTACCAGAAAACAGTTAAAACAGAAAAATTGTATAAGCGTAAAGCATTTAAAGCAGGGGCGTCATTTCAGTTTTTTTTTGGGGTGTGTCATTTTGAAATTTCACCAGGCCATATAAAAATAGAGCGGATCTACAAAGGTGGGATTCCATTGTTTCAGCAGGCCAATTGAGAATGTTCTAAATGTAAGGGGTGCCACCGCACACCCTGACCCCCCCCCCCCCAAATGACGCCCCTGGCTCAAAGTTCAAATTCTTCAAAGTCCACAAAAATATATATACTATTTTGTTGAGAAAAATGACATTTTGAGAATTTATACCTAAGGTTTAAATATTGAATACAATAGGTTCGTCATAAGCGGTTATGTAAACGGTATTTAAAAATAAATTTAATCATAAGTCTCCAATATAGTTTTTGAAAAGCATCTTAAGTTGAAATTTCAAAATAATACGCAAAAATCACGAAATCTTGCATTTTATTTTTCAAATCTAAGATTAAAAAATTCCAACAGAAGGATCTCTATAAGTTTTATACATTTCTAAAAAAAAAAAATTTACCGGAAAATAATTTTTTATGAGTTTGAAATTAGACATTAGATAATTTCTGCAAAAATTAATTCAACCTACTGATTATTAACAGTAATTCGAATTATTATAATAGCAATAATATCATTGAATACACTTGGTCAATAGTTATGTGTAGGCTGACGGACAGTCATCGCTCGGAATTGTTTTTCGTATACGATTTCAAATTAATTAATACATCCACGAAAACGATACACTCGACACATACTGTACTGCAGAGCGGTACTAACTTGCCAACATTTTTTAGGCAGTAAATGTCGGGTGACCTCCAAAAAATACAGATTGATAAATAAAGATTTTAGAGTATTATTAGTATCATTACGAGTATATTATTATTTAAAAGAATGTTTGTTATTACTCATTATCATATTATTTTCAATAGAACTTTAAAAGTTTAAGCAGTTGAACGTAAAAGATGAGACACGGAAAATTAATATCAACTTAATCGCGCTTTATTTATTTTATTTACCATTGAATTCGATTTTACTTGAAGTATTATATTTGAATGAGTACTAATTCAATAATTAATACAAATCAAGCTATGTTACAGTACAGTTTCTACGATCTACATGACTACATATCGGGACATAAATTTAGGCGAGCAGTGTCTTCAATCATTATAATCGGTAGTGTTCAAACTTCAAAGGTACGCGAGGGCATAGAATAGAGATTAGAATGGGGCACTGAAAATATTACGGAGGCATTTGCGTATATGAATTTTATAATGATACGAAATATTACGAATCGTACTGTAGACGAAAACGTTCTTAATTTCATGGACAAACAAACAGCGCTGCCGGACGAGAGCCTGCGCTCGTCGCCGTCGTCGGCTGATCTCGAGTAGTAGGCGTGGCGTGAGTAAAAGGCCGCGGCTTGTGAATCGTCAAGACACCGCCAAACAGCGCATTCTCGCGGCCGTTGCAAGCGTTCTGGTGACACGTCATCTCAATATTTTCGGTTTGTGGTGCTCAACTGCTAAACAAATATTGTCACCATAATATTGTGTACAATAAACTCGGCGGTCGGTCACGGATGCCGGCCCGTCAAATGGAAGAGAAAAAGAACACTGTCGGACGATCTCGTCGTTTCTTCCAGGAGTTGTCGTTAAAAGAACGCCTGTCCGACGCTCAGTTGGCCTTTCCCATTGGCCTAAATTTGGGCGTCGGGCGACGGAAAACGTTCAAAGACAAACAAACGGCGCTGCCGAACGAGAGCGCACTCGTCGCCGTCGTCGGCCGGTTGCCGATCGCGAGTAGTGGGCGTGGCGTGGGTAAGACGGAGCGCGCTTGTGGAATGTGGATCGTCAAAACATCGGCAAACAGCGCATTCTCGCGGCCGTTGCAAGCGTTCTGGTGACACGTCATCTCAATATTTTCGGTTCGTGGTGCTAACCTGCTAAGACAAATATTGTTACCATGGTATAATAAACTCAGTGCCGGGTGCCCGGACCCGCAAATGGAAAAGAAAAAGAACGCGGTCGGACGCTCAGTCGGCCTTTCCCATTGGTCAAAATTCGGGCGTCGGGCGACGGTAGTGACGTGGCACTACAAGCCGACAACGTTAAGTCTACAACGTATAATATCTTGTGATGACTCACGGAACAGCTGATGTGCCGACTGCCGACAACCGACTTATTCATAATAACTATAATAATCGATAGTTGTTGACTGCAATCGAATGTGTGAATCCACTTTTATTCTTATTTATCTGGTTCATCCGATAGTTTCATAGTAGAGAATAGAGATCTTTGAATATTCTGTCGATTTTAATCGATAGACGATTAATATATGAAAACTATCGAATTATTCGATAGTCGCCAATCGATTGTGCCCATTGCCCACCACTACAACTCACTACTCACTAGACACTGTCTAGTACATGACAAATTAAATTAAATTTAATACTAGTCAGTAGTAGTCAGTAGTGAGTAATCACTATTCACTAGATTCATTTATATTTGTTTGCTGCTTTTGGATAGACGTCTGTGGTCGGTCTTGGGTGCCGGCCCGTCGGCCATTTTGCCTGCGCATATGTTTGTAGACGAAATATTTTTGTTCCGTCGTGTGTACTGTGTAAACATTTGTACGTATAATTTTCCATAGTAACGTTTACTACATTCGTTGCATCACTCTGCTTCTCTCCCGTCGTCCGATCGTTTTGAATTGGAATTCTGTCTGGACCGTCGGCCATTTCGTCACATCATGCGAAATCAAACACAGCCGTTGACGATCAACATCGAGTAAGTCTCTTTTTTTCTCTTGTGTATTTCTAACGCTCTCTACAATTATACAGTTGGATTTTAGTGTTTACTATTTTACCATTTTGTATTTGTAACGTTGCTTGTAACTATACATATACTGTCTATATATATATACAGGGGAGTCCCAGGTCTATTTGACTAATGCAATAACTTTTACAGCAGTACCAGTGATTAGCAAGAAATAGTTTTGAATTTTAACACACTTTGAAAATTGTTTAAAAATTAACGACTTAACCAAATTAAAAGTTTTAAACGCCAAAATGGTTTTTAAATACTTATTTATGAAATAGCTATCTTGGATTATTAGAAAAAATTTTAATTATTTATTTTTGTTGTAAAAAAAATAAAATAAAATATAAGATATACAAATTATAGCGCAGAGCTCTACAAATGATTACAAAAAAAAAAACTTAAAAATATTGAATAGAAAAAAAGTTATTGCATTAGTCAAATAGACCTGGGACACTCTGTATATATATTTACTGTCTTCTTGTTGCTCACAAAAATCTATCTGACATCGTGCCACTAATAATGTATATTTATTATTTTGTTACAGTGTTCATATGCATCAATCATCAATATGGCCGGAAGACAATTCAATATGGCATCCAAACTGGCCGTTGTATCCACTCACTCAAAACTGATCACATGTCTTCACCTTCAACTATGGTTATGGTAATTTAATCCTTGTCAAATCCGTATTCGTGTGCGCACTTCAGAATATATCATTGCTCTGGCCATGTATCGAAGATCTTACAATTCCATCCCGTTTTAATCAAACGTGATTCAAATGTTCAAATCCCGTTTACATCCCGTGTAATCTAGGTGTTAAATTGCCACCGCCTCGGCACTTTTGTTTCTGTCCGACGACTAGGTCAGTTATGGGCTAGAAGTTGTGTGCCAAGGCTGCTGCATTTAGATTGCATGGAATGCGCACATAAAAACGGCCTGGCATTGTCATTAAATATAACATCCAAGGTTCCACTAGTTCGGAACAATTCAGAAATATTATGTACATAAAATCAGGATCCATTTTCGTGTATGCACTTCAGAATATATAAGTACACTGGTCTTGTAGCAAAAATGCTACAAGTCCATCCCTTTTTTACATACGTATTCCATGTAAGCTAGATGTCAAATTGCCATAGCCTTGGCACACTTTAGTTTCTATCCGACAACTGAGTCAGTTGTGAGTTAGAAATTGTGTGCCAAGACTGTTGCATTTAGTTTGCATGGAATGCGTATATAAAAACCGCATGGCCTTGTCATTAAGTTTAACATCTGAGGTTCCACTATTTTGGAACAATTCTGAAATATTACGTACACGAAAACAGGATTTGCATTGAGATAAAATTATCACATAGCCTAACCAACCAATAAATTAAAACATTGTTTTCTGTTGCTTTATATAAATTAATTTCCAAAATTTAAGATAATACACATTCTGTCTAAATATATATATATTTGTTTTTTTAATTTTTGTAACATTTTAACATAACATAGTAATAATTAAATGCATTTTTTAATCACATTAATTTTGTCTTGTGTTTTAATTTATTTATTTATACTTCTACTAGAACTAAATTTTGTTGGTCGTCAGCTGAATAACAATAACTATAATTTTATTGACAAGCGTTTAATATTAAATATGTTAAAGTTCATAATGTTATTAGTGTTTTTACAATAAAATATACATTTTAACAATGTAAAAATAAAAAAAATTCATAAAATTTATATTTTATATAGTTTGATGATAATCTTTGACTATATGTCAATATTGTGGGATGTAAAAAATTACAGTTAACCAGTAATAGCTCTCTGATTGACATATCTACCATAATTATTTATAATGTTACACATTTTAATACATAGTATACATACCATACATACATATCATAGTCCACAACATATTGTAAAAACAATATTGTTAATAATATTAATACTGCATATTTAATACATATAATGTATATTATGTTGTATATACATAATACATGTATCGTAGTTTGCTGAGCAATCGTGTTGAGATTTTATCAAGGAAAAGGGATCAGTGTGCAATCATGTTGTAGATACCCATTCTGAGTGCTTCTACATTTAAAATGACAGGATTAAAGTTGGTATTTTCACAAATTTATTGTCAATAAAATATTGTAGATTCAGTAATATTATTGGGTAAAGTCAATTTCATGTTTTAATAGTCTCCAATCTATATTCTATATGAATTGTTTAATGATAAAAAAAAAATTAAATTAAGAAAAACTCATTTTTGGAAAACTAAAAAAATGAACACTCGTGGGTAACTTATAATTAGGACATGGATGTTGTACTAAAAAAGTAGTAAAATGTATTGCAGTATTGCATTAAAAAATACCAAAAATAAACCTGAAGTAATATCCTGCCGAAGTTGCAATTTAAAAGTTTTGGTGGTATTTTTTTGATTAACCTCCTGTTTATGCTTTGCAGTTTCAATATGGTATGTAACTGTATACCTACGTTCAGCACTTAGTTTTGTTTCACACAATTTACAAAAAAGTATGGATTCATCACATGAAAACACATTCTCACCAAATTCTAATATGTAGTTTTTTAATTAAATTCAAGGAGTGACTGAAGAACAGATTATGCAGTATACATTCAAACATTCACATTTCACAAATTATTTTTGTATAGTATTGAATACCTACCTACTTGATATTATCGAATTAAAGATAAGATACCACTAATAGTGTCTATATACTATACTAGTAATTGGACTTTATGGCCGGAGATATTATAGTATAATCTTATCTATACGACTATCGGGTGTCAACTATAGCTAAAATAGTTGTATAAATGAGTAAATTCAACAAAATTGCAAAAAATTGCACTTAAAACTTTTAGATTTGAATTCATACTTATGTGAAACATATTTAAGCTTACTTAGCAATAATACAAAAAAGTTGCAAATGCAACAACATCCGTGCCCTTCTTATTATAATTATAATCTAAAGCAGTAGTTGATAATTTATGAATATATCATATTATGTTCTTCAACCTTTCAGTAAGGATTTATACAAAGATTATTTTTTGATTAATGTATTCCTATTCGTTTTAATAAACTAATAGAAAATAACTAAATTAATATTTAATTCACTAAGCTTGTTTATAATTATAAGTTATAACTATACGCTGCTGGACTGCCCATTAAATGCGGTTTTCACTATCTGTATTCTTATCTTAAACTTATTAGTTTATTATATCATAATTTTTATAATATTATCGCAGTTCACTCCATTAAAAGTACACGGACGTCGGTACAATCATTTTATTTTTAACCCTTTCACTACTCTTGGGTACTCCAAGGTACATACAATTACAAGTGTGATAATGGCACAGTTAATAATGATAAGAAGCTGGAATTTGAAAAATATTGAAGCAAAATGTATATGTTAAGAAAAGAAGTTCAAATCATATTACCATATTATTATTATTTTTTTATATTTATCATATTATCCTATTACCATGGACTATTAGTACATAATGTTTAAAAACTTGGAAACTACTAGTTTAAAACCAAAAGCTTGTTTTGCCACAGGACTCTCCATAAATTATATGAAAAATCTAAGTAAAAAAAAAGTTATACTATTAAGTATAAAAGTTTAGTATTTTATTATAGATACTTAAAATTCCAAAAATCAGAATTTAAATTGATGTATTATTAAATTTAAAAAAAGGGAGAGAGCATCTATATAATAATTAACAGTTAGGTTTTTACTGTATGTTTTATTGTTTATGTGTGTTCATATTGTGTTTAACCCAAATCAACACAAAGTGATAGTTATCTGTAGGTATTTTATTTATTATATTACCTAATATTAATTATTATACTTTATGTTTTTTATTATGTATGGATTTTAAGTTAACTATTTGTGGCTTACCAACTCAGTGGACTTAGTGTCATTAATTTTCTTTTTCTTTTCCTTTATTTCTTCTAACCATTTGGGGTGGGGCATTATAGTTCTCAACATCTTCTCTAACCTTTATTGTGCGTTTACATTTTTTAGTGAAACAAGTGGTATGTAAATGAAATAGCAAAAATGTATGTTAAGAATAATCTATTTTATTATTAATTAAAGATATTTAACCAAATGATTTTACTGTATTAATTTTAATACTATCTAGAGTAATTTGACCTATGATCCATTTTAGAGATTAAAATAAATAATATTTAATATAATATAATAATATAAAATAAATATTATATAGATTGAAATGTAATTAAAGGCCCTATGATTGTGTTTTGTGAGATTTTATTCTTATAAAGTTATAAGTTATAACCAAGTTATCAAATATTAAAAACATTTTTTAACATTTAAATTACTCATTACTTGCTTCAAAATTAAAATATTACAAAATAGTAAATACCTTTATGAGGCCCTAAATTATATTTTTACCTTTAAATTTTTAACAGGTCAATCAACTATTTGACATACTATATATTACGGTAAGATGTACTCTAAAAATGTTCTTAAAAAAGTAAACATAATATATTTTATAATGAGCAATTTCAAATTATATGCAAAGATTTATTTTTTGCCCTCCTCCCTCCCTAAAAATGGGTCTAGGGATGCCACTGCATGGAATACAATAGCAAAAACCAATAACTAAAGTATAGTAAGTATTATTAAATTTGTCAATAAACTTATCAGAATACTGATGCATGGGCTTTTGTTTTGTTTCTACCTGGTTACATTATACAGTATGTCCCAGAAGTCCCGTATCGTTTTTTTACAGTAATAAGTATAGAAATTCCAATCAAATGTCATCAATTTCAACAAAATTCAAAAATGTTCAAAAAATATTTTTTATACAGTTAAGTTTTAAATTTTTTGAGATTAAAGTTAAAGCAAATTAAGTTTTTAGTTTTCTAAGAATAATATTTATGTTAGCATAACACGAATCGTATGCTTTAATCAATATCAATTACAACAATGATTTTTTTATGACTTAAAAACCGGCCTTTTATTCTTGTAAAACAAAAAACTTAATTTGCTTTAGCTTGTTCAATTTTTGTTCAATTTTAATATTTTTTTTTAACAGTTTTAAAAAATATGATTTAAAATATAAAAAACTTAACTGTATAAAAAATATTTTTGAACTTTTGAAAAAAATAATTGAAATTGATGATGTCATCCAATTGGAATTTCTATACTTATTACTGTAAAAAAACCGCATTTAAATATATTGATTTTTCACTTAAATCATATTATGGGAAATTAATTATTTGTTTATATTATCTTTAAGGCATAAAAAAGTTACTGAGCGAGATGTTGAATATACATCTTCTATAGTTGAACAAGTTCATACATTGGAAACAGATGCCACAGTTGAATCGTCAAAGAATAGTATATCTGACAAAGTTGAGATGTATTTTCTTCGGAAAGAAAATGAAGATTTACAAAAACAAATATCCTTTCTTAAAAGTCATCCTTTTGGTTACCATTCTCTTAATTCTGATGGCAAATTGTTTTAATTTTACTTTGTTATGTTTGATATTATGGTATGTTATGTTTTGTTGATTTATGTTCCAAAGTTTCTATTAACTATTTTTATGATTGGACCGTTGATAAGTTTTGATTAAAAGATCCAATTCTAATGGCAGTGAGTCGGCAGTTGGAAATATTTTAATATTTGTCAGTGTCAATACATTTCTTGCTCCGCTCAGAATCTAAAAGAACTAACATGACCAACAAAAACTTAGAATATAATATCATGTTTCTAAAGTGCAACGAGCAATTATTTAATAAATAAGCTACTAAATATTAATATCATAGATGCCTATACAGTATACTATGTTATGTTATTAAATATAAACCTACTAGGCTACAAAATAAAACCAGAAGTATTTGATAAATATTCTAAATACTGTTTTTAAAGTATTTGAGTATCTAGATATCTAGAATTTAAAATACTTTACAGTAAAAGTATTTTAGTAGTATTTTCAATACTTGAAAAAAATGTGTTTGAGTGTTTACAATATCAAAACATAAAATAAGTTAGAACTGAGAAGGTAACGGTAGGTAGATATTTCATCATATCAAAAAAAAAATAATTTACCTTAACATTATACATTATACTTGACCACTTAATTATACCTACATCATGTAAATAGTTGAAGTTAACCACATTTATAAGAGTTTTCTCCTTTAGAAAATATTTGTCGTAAAACTAAAAATCAAAGATATTTTAATTATGCTGTTAGATGTCATATTGATGGCAGTAAGTTTGGCACAATTTTAATTTGTCAATTATGTGACCGAAAAATCATCCACTTTACGTGAGATTAGCTTATTTATATGTAAAAACTAGTAAACAAGACGTGTTTGATAGTTAAATGTTTAGAAATTAACCTGAGTACAAAAAAAAAACTAATTTAAAAAAATTGGTAATTATCGTACGTCCGTGTACTTGAATGGAGTGAACCGTGATAACAATTTGTTTTGAACCGTCGGTCTTATCAATCGTTAACCGGACGTCCCACGATTTTTGCATATATTTCTATGATTATTATAAATTTAATATAATATACCTACGATATAATTATTTTTTTTTTATAGAAATGTATACTTTTCGTATGTATTTTTGTGTGACTGGTAATAGCGGTCATTTACTTAAGTCTTTATCACTATAGTCTATAGTATAAATACTAAACATATACTCAAATAAATAATACAATTAAAGTGTAAAGTTATCTGAAAATTAGTGATTCACATAATTAAATTTCAAAATAAATTAACATTATATTATTATGTCGGAGTGGAAGCGTGTTATATTGAATATCGTTGGTCAGTTAATAATTGATGTTTGGGGAATAATGTGATAATATTATAGTCTCTTACTGCTAAACGAAGACGCTGCTAAAAATGACCATAAAAAATCGTACCTCGGTATTCAGCTCTTATAACTATCACCGTGTGAGAAAATGGCATTTCACACAAACAGATTTATCAGAAATATGAGTGTAATAGTCCCGTATCTACTAGATAATATTATCATGTAATAATAAGTACCAACAAAGGGGGGGGTGGGGGAGGGGGTCGACTCAGAAATCGTCGGAGGTCGATCGACCGTTCCGTCGCCCCTGATACATTATTATGTCCCGCTTGGGCGGCGGAACCTTGAGAATCGCGCGGTTTTTTCGTGGAAGTACCAGGACCCCATGCGCCGCGAACCGTCGTCCGAGCCGTATACGAGAGTCGAGAATCCAAATTCACACGGCGACTACGACGACGTGCACGACGATAGTGTGCGTGCGGATAACCGCGATCGTATGCTAGCGTTTTAAAAATAATAAAGTAATAATAATATCAAGAATAAAACGGTTTTTCCTCGGTATTTTCATTTCATACGCTAGCATTATAATATATCCGGGAATGACGTCGTTACGTGTTGTACGATTAATTGACCAGTTGTAATTTTTTGAGCGATCGTGACGTATTGGTATTTGGTAATATAAAACTGTGTGTGTGTTATTATATTTTTGTAATTCTAATACAGAGAACGTTGCCATAATATTGTCGTACTCCCTTCTCCGTCAGCTTCTCGGCCCAAGAGCCGCCACTGAAAAGCATCTCTTGATTCTGGGACTCGTTTTTTACTTTTCCGGGTCTGATCTCACTATATACAATATGAGTCTTAAAATATGTATAGTCCAGAAAAAAATCATAACTCAAAAGCGGTTAAAAGGGGATTGCAAATGGATAATTTTTAAGGGGTTCGGTGTAGGCAATATTATAGGTATTATTGTTCGAGTCGTACATGTGTCTGCGTAGTAAATTATCATTAGTGTGTGTACTGTGTATACTACTGCAGTCTGCAGATAACTATAATAATTGCCGCGGTCGGCTAAGTATATTATTACGCGTGCAGCCACCGCCCGCCGCACGCACGCGCAGCCACATGTAATTCATTATCATTGGATCAAAATATTCAAAACCAATTTATGGACGCGAAATAGCTGTACGGCTGACACAAATTAAGGTACTTCTAGTGGTTTGATTTAAAAATTCTAAAAATGTTTGAATTTATAAACAAGTTTACTTTGCATCGGTCGGAGGAGCACTTTTTCAATTTTAGCAAATTCTTGACGAGAATCAATATTTTACATTTCATAAATATGTAATTTTTTAATATTGAATATATTAAAAAATATAAAATATGTGCTCCGACCGATGCAAAGTAGACTTGTTTACCAATTCAAAAATCTTTACCTTTTTTTAATCGAACAACTAGAAGTACCTTAATTTTTGTCAGTCGCTAAGGTTGTTTTGATGAAAAATGAATAGCGTTTGCCCTTTAACTAATCCCCTTAACTAGGTAATCACTAAATAATAATATATAATTCGGGCTAGGGACCTAATGCCCCCAAAAAACCTTAAAATATGCATGCATTCAAGCCTTAACAAATCACTAAATATGCTATTAAAATATGCATTTAAAAAAAATGTGTAGTGTCTAATAAACCTTTTTATTTTAATATTATCCAGGTAATATTTACATAATTATAATTTGTATTTTAACCATCGAGAATCATATGTGTGCGATGTACCACTAAGTAATAATGCGAGTGATCGGTAAGGATAACACAAACTTTAATTTTATATAGGTGAATTGTCGACGCCGAGTCCGGTCCTACTTATGTTTCGCGGTTACCGGATCACGACTCGCGATGTGTTGGAAATGGGGTGACATAATGGATACGATAGAAATACACGACAATATTAAATTAAGTTGTAAACGTTGTTACGACGTAAATACGTAATATATAATATAATACTGGATACATGGGCGGAAATTTGGTGAAATTACTGGGGGGGGGGGGGCTGAGCATTATATTTCTCATTGCACCTATATAGGCAATAATGTACTAGAGTCTCTCACTCTACTATTATTTATTTCAACAAGACAATTTACAAAGTTCGACATACTAAACAATTTAACCATAATACAGTACAAAAACAATAATGTGCCTTACTTAGAACATTTATTTAAAAACAGAAACAACCAATGCGGGTGTTATTACTTGTTAGTAGTTATAATTAATATTACAGTAATTATGATCTTTCCAAGTTATGACAGTTGACAATAAGATTGTAAAATCTTACGAATTTAATTTAATTTATCATAGAATATTTTTTTATAATTTATTTTGTAATCCAGATTTTAAAAATTTTTAAAATTTTCAATTATACTAGTTATTGTATATTTAGTCACATTAAAATTGTAAAGGCCAGGGGGGGGGCTAAGACCTGTACTTTAAACTTCTGGGGGGACTTAGTCCCCTCTAGCCCCCCCCCCCCCCCGATTTCCGTCTATGACTGGATAATAATATACGGTTATATATATTATATGTATAATACAAATTGGTACCTCTTTGGTCAGGCAACGAACAATAACAATAATAATAATAATACGGCCTTAGCGTATGAATAAATACAGTAAATACAACACGTAAAACATACAATATTGAAATAACGATACCACGGCGGCGAGTGTGTTGATAGTAGATCCACAGCTATATAATACAAGTTTCAACTAGATAGCAGACTTCCTATAGCAGCAATATGAAATATCGAAGTCGGGAAAATGGCCGATTTTTTCTTATCAAAGGGCCCATTGTTTACATAGTTCTAGTTGATAAAATTGTAATAACGTATTACAAAAAGGCCCTTACTGTAATACTGTATTGGAAATCGTAATAAAATAATAAAATTAATAAAAATTAATTTAAGATGTTTCATAGATGTTTTATTGGAAACTGCCCTAATAAAAAAGTAAAACTTTAACGGTACCTATTCATTTGTTTTCGTAAGTAACTATTTAAAATCACACAAGGTTAAAATTACCTATAAATTATGTTTCATATAATTTATTTAGCATATTGAAACGTATTGAAACGTAGTTTCTTATGGATGTGAACGGAGGGACCCTAGCCCAGAAAACCCGTGCATAACGAAAATAAAAGCGTTAGTCGCTATCTCTCTTACTCTTTACCGCTGTCTATATACTTCTGTCCCTCTCGCTCTACCTCCGGCTACGTTGTTATTTTATATTATCTACACGTCGCCGCCGATAAAATACACACAATAGAAAAAAGGTAATCATAATGTAAACAATGGGCTCTTTGATAAGAAAAGTCGGCCATTTACTGGACTTCAATATTAGTTTGTAGTCGGCTATCTATAGTTGTATTATAGCCTATAGGGGAATAGTAAGTTGCTACACGAGACCTAGCAGGTTGGCGATTGCATACGTTAGTTACTACAAATGTGATGTGTTAATCCCTACACGAATATAAAAACGGGACGTGTAAGTTCCTACACACAAAAACACAGGTACATGCGTAAGTTCCTTCACGGCAAAAAAGTAACTAGATCCTATATTATTAATATTATTCGATTTTTATACACTTACTGACATTTGACATTTTTTTGTACCTAGGAACTTACATAATATATAATTTATCGAATTATTCGATTTTTTTTTATATTAGCTATTATCAATGCATTATGCGATTTTTATTATACCTATATTTATTTATGATAATGTATTGTTTGATTTTTATTTTACTGTATTGATTATACGATTTTTTTTAGTATCATCATCTATTTATTTATGAAAATGTACCTATTTTTATTATTTTGTCGCCTAATTCATAATATAGGTTAAGTATACACTTACTGACATTTTTCTACCTTATATAGGAACTAACATATTATGTACCTGTGTTTTGCCCCGTAGGAACTTACATATGCACCTTTTTCTAGCATGTAGGAACTAACATACGTATTTTTTTTTACCTGCTGGTCTCGTGTAGCAACTTACATTCGCCCGTATTATATTATATCTGTGAGTAGATTCATGACAATATTCCAGTGAAACAGGTTCCTGCGGTGAACAGTTGTCGCTGCGTCGATGATACGAATACGACGGCGGTGCGGGCGGCGGGACAATGACCTCGCGGCGGCGCAATCAAAAGTTTAAAATAACGGCCGAAACGGGCACGTTGCGAGATATCGGTTGACGAAAAGTCGGCAACAACGGCACACAATATATACCTTATACGATACCCCTCGGTCGCAGGTATTCACGGGTGTCTTGTATACTTACGATGCACTAAAATACGTGCACGCGATATTGTCGCAATAGCGAACATGTGCGGGGCGAATATGGACAAAACAAACGGCACTTGTCACGTCGTGATGAGGGACAACAAACACGTCGTGGCGGCAACTATGCCTCACGGTCAACCGCCGGTTAACAACAACAAGCTTCTAAGCTTCTACGCCGACGACGCCACGGCAATCTACGAATAATGATGTAGATAGAACCATAGAGGATGCCTTATGGCGATGGAAGGAGATATGCATTTGGTCGCATAGTGCGAGACCTTTGATCTATATTTGATCAATATATCTCAGGTCACGGAAATCTATTTAAAACTATGTTTTTTTTATAAAATATTTATAAAACTTAAACCTTTATATTATCAAAAATGGCCAAATATGTAGAATGTTCAACTTTAAATTTTGAATATAAAATCGTATTGTTATGAAACAAATTTTTATAATATTACTTAGCCATGTTTTGAATGATAGTTGAAAAACATGCGAACTCTTAGAAGTCTCTAGTCCTTAGGGCATATTATTCATAATATTGGCTCATTACACCCAAATGATGAACTTTTACCTTAATAAAGAATAATAAAGAATATTGTAGACACATGTAGACAGTAGACACCTGAAACGGCTGAAACACCATGTCTCTACAAAAGTTACGTGTGTGAAGTAGCAATCGACATTCGACATCGACCCAGCTATTGATAAAGAAATCCATGTATAAGCTATGTATGATGATTTGCCTATGTTATACCCCTCATCCAATTTATAACCACTCATTTAAATCCAATTAATACCCAAGATAACAGTATATTTGTGAGTTATGACTTATAAAATAAACATAATATTATATTATTTATATTGTATATCAAATATACTTTTTATAAATAATTAATACACTTTAACCTTATATTATGAATAATAGTTAATTAGTTTCTAAATTACCTATGTACAAATTAGTATTTATCCTCCTGAACTTTTTTTTTTGTTCACAAGTAACTTAAAACTAAACGAGTAAATTATAGTAAATTTAACTAATCTGTGTTATGCCAAACTTTAACTAAAATAAATAGTAGATTCAACTAAACTATAGTACTGGTAATTATAATATTAACTACAATTTTGTATTTATACCTACAAAAATCGTTACTTATTACTCGTTACTACAAAATAGTTATAAACGTTAGAATATATAGTAATTTTTTTTTCTGTGTATATAAATATATATTATCGAATTAATCAAAGAGAAATAATGAACAAGATATTTAGATAATTAACTAATAGTAAATAAATATATCGAATTGTATACTGGCGTGGACGATGTGTCTTGATGGTTTTATTGTGTGTAGAATTTTTCTGGTCCCTATATAGGATGATTTTAGTATGTAATCTCTTCTACTATTGATGAGAATCGGTTAAACGAAACGTTAAGGAATCATTTTTGTTCATGATTTTACATAAGTTCCGTCAAAAGAGCATTATTTTATGTTGTTTCGACGAACGCTGACATGTCATATAATGAAGTCAGGCGTGGGTACAAGGGTGGCTATGGGGGTTGTAGCCCCCCCCCCCCCCCTTAAGAACTTAAAATATTTTAAGATAATCTTAATTTTCAGTTTTAATAATTAAAGTAAAACGGAGCAATATACTGCCTACAAGTACATATAGCATATTATATCATATTGCTTATTGACATTTAGGGGTGATTAATAATCACGATTATTTATGTTACCTAGTCCTTAATCGGACGCATCTAAATTCCACCGACTATGACCTTTTTAAACCTTTTTTTTCGTGTAAATTCTACCGGTACTTTTTTTTACCCGAGGAAAAATGTAAGCTCCGCCATTTTAAATTTATAATTTTAATAATTTTTTTTTTATTTTAATATTATTCAAGTACATTTATTTATATACATATATATACTATATAGTTTATATTATATATTTTTACACTAATTTAAAAAAAATGTATAACTAACAATAATGATCAGTAGTTGACTCATAAAATAATATAGTATAGCAGAGTGGCAAACTTATGGCACTCATGCAAAAATTTTCACAGCACATAAAATATTTCAAAGTTTTATAGTTAATAGTACCCTAAATATATTATATCATATTATTCTGGTACGTGAATTTTTTTTAAAACTTTGATTTCAAAATGCTAGCACGTGACCCGAAAAGGTTCGCCACCCCTGTAATTTATGTAATCGAATTGGTTATAGCAATGCTTATAGTTATTATTCCGTACGTTTTACCTTTTTGGGAACACGATTCCGTACGATTTTGATCAAACAATAGATTGTCAAAAAGACCCCAAAAACCACACGATTACGTACGATTGTCTGTGCAATGTTGCCATTTAATATTTATTGTTAATTTGTTTAAAATATAAAAAAATTGTAAAATTGTAAAAATGTAAAAAAATAATTGTAATTTAATACCTTGGTATTTGTTACGAATACTTGATAAATATTTAATTATATTTTTATGAATCAAATATTTGTCATATTCGTTAATTTTGTGGTCTAGCCGTTGTTTGTCAGCTAAGGTCATATTTTATTGAAACGCCCTTTAAATGCGCATCTTATTTTTGTGCAGATCTCTTCTTGTGTTTCCTTCAGAACTCTGTAAGGTCACCCAGTACGCTGGGCGCCGGCTCCGGCACACTGTACTTAGAGGAACACGGCGACCGCCCGGCAAAATATAATCGTCTGTTTGGCTTTGGACCCTTACTTATAGTTAAGACTTAACTATAAGTAATTATACTTAACTGTTAAGTATACGTGAAACGTACGTAAAACGCTATAACTATAAGTCAAATACCTTTAGTCAAATACTTACGTAACCTTATGGAAATCTGGCAACATTGCACTAAACTATCTTGGGTACAAAACGTACGGAATCGTGTGTCTTAAAACGTGCACGATTCCGTACGCTGATAATGACCGTACGGAATCGCGTTGTACCCATTTCGTTCAATGTACCTATTCGTCTTGAAATCAACGGATGAAGTTAAATGTTTACATGGTACACGTATTCTGTCCTTACGTTTCAAAACGTCTGTTTCGCTGCAAGTGTGCAACGAATTAGTAGTATGAAAACTTAAACCATGCAACGTTTTTACGATGTCTCCGCAATGTCGCACGAGCTACTCGGCACTCTTGGTCGGTTTCAGCGGCGGCGGCATCCGTAGCCACTCATTTGACTCGGCCAACGCGATCGCAGCATACGCTCCTGGTCCATGTATTCTGATATTTCGCTGCAACAGGTGTGTGCAACGTTTCTACGATGTCTCAGTACGAGCCAGCCGAGTAAAACCAAACCGCGTCGTTTCCAGCTATTTTTATTGTCCAAATAACAACGCTCATTACGATCATATTATATTATATTGGGCAGGTACAATTATCAATAATAATAAATTATGAATAAATGAATTCAATTTGCATAATACACTAAAAAGTCACTGAAGGCAAATGAAATTTAAAAGGTATCCATTAAATCATATAAATGTGTGCTTGAGTAAAATATTAATTTGTCGAAAAAAACTTGATTAATGAACCGGGAAAATTACGTGATTACAGTTCCTACAGTTTTGTATTCGCTTTTCACCTCTCTGAGTTATTTGTAATTCATAATAATAATAATTAGTAATTACTGAAACGGACGTGTTTTAAAATTTAAGTTCACTAATTGTAAAAGTAAGAATATTCCGTTTTTTTAAAATTTTTTTTTTGCTATATGTTTTTAGATGAAAATATAGAATTTTTTACGCAAGGCCCATTTTTGACAAAATTTTAAAATTGGTTTTTTATTTTTAGTGTAAGTAATAAAAGAAATAATGACCGTGTAAATACATGAAATTTTCACAAAATGTTTATATAAGCAATTTCTATACACAATCAAATGTTTACCTAATATGTTTTGACTTTTTTTGAGCTATTTATAGACGTAATTAAATTTTGTGTTTTTTTTATTTTATTTTTATTATTGCCGATAGAAAATTTTTCAGTCGGTCAAAAAACTTGAAAATGTAATTCAATGTTCTTCATAACATGTTGTACGTAAAAATCAAAAAAAAAGTTGAGCGTATGTCTCTAATTGTTTTTTATAAGCGTCTAATGATAAAACGTCGACAAAATACAAAATTATACAGTTTTTTTTAATTAGGAAATTCATAAAAAAATTTTATTTAAATCTAAGATTTAATAATTCAACACGAGATTCTCTATAAGTTTTTCTATCTTTCTAAAAAAGAAAAAGTTTATCGGAAACTCAAACTAATATTTTATAAGCGTTTGAAATTAAACATTTTTTATTTACCATTTTTCTCCGGGACAGACTTTCTTATTTTGGTGTTATTCAAAAATGAATTACTGTAGACATTTGAAAATTTCCCTAAACGTTCACATTATCAATTCCTATACACCAAACAAATAAAAAAATATTTTGACCATTTTTGAACTAATTGTAAGCCTAAGACATTTTTGGTTTTTTAAAATGCTCTTTTTTTAAATATCGATAAAAAAAATTTTGTTTGGTCAAATTTCTTGAAAATTTAATACAAGATTCTTTATAAGATCAAAAATAATAAAAATACATAGCTCCAATTTTTTTTTTGATAAGCATTTACAGTGTTATTCATAGTCAAATTGGACCTGGTTTAACAATGGTTTAATAGCAGTTTAACAATAGTTTATCTTTTTTGTTATTCATAGACGATAAACTTTACTTAAACCATTGACTAAGTTTAACGATAAACCTCTGAGTTATAAACTAGGTAAATACTAGGTTTAAAGCTGGTTTATTATAAAAATCACTGTTATCTTAATAATATGTATTATCATTTAATTTAATTCATTCGTGTTTTAAAAACTTGTGCGTTTTATACTTACGAAAAATGGATGTCGGTAATGTTAGACGCGTAAGAAATTTAAGAAATGTGCATTTTATTAGACAGCGGAAAATATATAAAATTCGTAAAAATCCTTACAACGAACTTACTAATAATGAATTTCGTAAAGAGTATCGATTTTCAAAAGCAGAATGTTTACAAATCGTAAACGAAATTCGTGACTTTTTACCCCAA
Source organism: Neotoxoptera formosana (assembly GCA_022818045.1). NCBI lineage: Eukaryota > Metazoa > Arthropoda > Insecta > Hemiptera > Aphididae > Neotoxoptera > Neotoxoptera formosana. The sequence goes on from CM040630.1 coordinate 88,980,934, forward strand.
GCAGTTAACAATCGTGGAAAACCAATTTCGCCGAGCTTACAATTTTTGATTGCACTTCGTTATTTAGCTAGAGGACAAGTAATTATTGATTATGTTTTAATGTTTATGGTAATAGTTCATTTATGAATTTAAAACAAATTAAAGTGCCTATATTATTATGATTTAAGGTCCAGGACGACAATGGAGACTTACATGGTGTTAGTCAACCGACAGTTAGTCGATGTTTGAGTCAAGTTTGTAGAGCACTAGAATCATAAAAAAAAAATTATATTAAGTTTCCATTGACCAATGAAGAGTTAGCTACTAAAAAGGCAGATTTTCGTAGAAAATTTAATATGCCTTCGATAATTGGTGCGATAGATTGTACACATATACGGATCAAAAAGGTGGCGGGTGACTACGCTCAATTGTACATTAATATAAATATACCATTGACTATGTTGACTATGAATAATAGATTATTAAATCCGAGTTTAACCAAGGTCTAAGAATTAAACCAAGTTTATTTAAACTTAGGTTAAACCTTAGTTTTTGACGATGACTATGAATAACACTGTTAAAGTTCAAATTATGACCGAAATTCATCAACGAACATTTGCAAATTGTTTTGTAGTTAAAAATTTATAAAATGTTCAGTTTTTATAACTAAGGATTGAAAATTTAAAACAAGGTTTTACGTGAGTAGCTTATAGTGTAATCAAAAAATCAAAAACATTTATTATAATTATAATTTTTTATAGACATTTTAAGTTAAAATTTGGTCATCAAAATATCGAACATTTGCAAATTGTTTTGTGGTTAAAAATGCATACCAAATTTTATATTTATATTTAAGGTTTGATAATTCAACACTAGATTCTAAATAAATATTTCTTACGATAACCATAAAAAAAAATTCTATGGGAAAACAGTTCAAAAAAATTATAAGCATTTAAAGTTAAAATTCTTACAAAATCCGTCAAACCCGAGAAAATATACAAACTAATTTGTAGTGAAAAATGTATAACACTTTGAAAATTTATACTTAAGGTGTAAAAACTTAATACAAGGTTCTTCATAAGCTATTTTGTAAGAGGTAGTTAAAAAAAAGTGAAGCGTATAAATTGCAAAAGCGTATACATTTTATAAGCATCTAAAGTTGAAATTTCGAAAAAATACGTAAAAATCACGAAATTTTGCAGTTTTTTTTTATTAGTAAATTCATAAAAAATGTTCTATTCAAATCTAAGATTTAAAAATTCGACAGAAGGACCTATATAAGTTTTTCTAACTTTATAAAATAAAAATTTACCGGAAATTCCATCTCATTTTTTATGAGAGTTTGAAATTATTAATAATGGAAATATAATATAAAATATCCTATGCTGACAGACGGTCTTCGCTCAGAATCGTTTTTCGTATACAATGATATTCTATCATTGAATTCAAATTTAATACCATCCATTACTCATTACAGTGACCCACTCGACACCTACTAGCAAAGCGGTACCCACATTCTGACATTTTTTTTTTTTACTTATATTTGCTACCCACTTTTTTGAGTATAAAAATTATCAAAAGTCTAAATTATAAATATGAATGATGCAATAAATTATTCAGTTAAGTGTTTGTTTATTCAGGTACTAATTTTTATTATACAGCATTATAGGATTTATAAAAACCTACTGAATATATATAAAAATTACTTAAATATATATATGTATAAATTATAATTATTATTTATTAGTAGTATCATTATTAAAGTATTACCGTAATAGATATAATTGTTTTCGAGCAGGTTATTACTTCTGGACTCTGGTCTATTCAGTATTGAAAAATAATAATATATGTATGAATACAAATCTAAGTATTTTAATATAGGTATCTAATACCTACTAAGTTGAATTAAAATCATATATAAAATAATCTGTAGTTTCAATTGTTTGAAATGTACATGGACTGTTGATTGTTATTTGTTACCTTTCATTTATTCGATTTCCAATTCTATGTTTTTTTAAAATAATTTTTAACTTGTGTTTTTGGATACTTGGAGCATTTTGTGGTATTTTAAAATTAGCTTTGTGTGTACTTTTTTATTTTTGGTTAATAAACATTAAACATATTTTTTTTTTAGAAATATACGACCTACCTAACGAACATTGGACTTACAAAGGAATATCAATCAATACCGTATCAATCACACAACTGTTATAAAATTTACTAGTGTAATATTATAATATCTGGTATGCATATATTTATTTTAAGAGTTTTCATTAAGTGTTATGTACCGTGTTTTTCATATCCCTAGTTGGCATACAATTTCTCGTCTCTAAATTAACAAATATTTAGTACAGTGGTTTTCAACCGGTGTGCCGCGAACGCCCTTAAAGTGTGCCGCTAAAATTCGCGTATAGATTATAAATAGTGTACCTATATATGTATAAATATGTATAAATATACGTATTATATGAATTGGTGTGCCGCGAAAATTTTGTAGGAGAAGGAGTGTGCTACGTTGTTAAAAAGGTTACCACTGATTTAGTATATTAACTATAATTTATAAAACATAAAAACATTTTTTAGTTAAATGTTTGTATTCATGAAAATTGTTTGAAAAAATAAATGCATATTAAAGCATAACTATTTGTACTTTTTTATGTTCAGAAGTGCATGCATATTAAGTAATTTTTAAGTGCATCAAGTTCCGAGCCCTAAATCATTAGAGATGTCTATTACAACTTGTGGAAATGGATTTTTAATATCGGAGTCGTATTCTAGTCGTATGAATCGACTATTTCTCGAGGTGTGAGAGTATATTATACAATTTGCACGTAAAATCATAACAATAAATGAATAATTTGGCGATTTTTAACCCACAGTATAATTGACTACAATGATAGGTAACAATGTAACATAACGATTCACGACTATAATATCATAAAAATAATAAAAAGTAATACAAATTATATACCTACACTCAAAAGAGACCAGAAATTATACGTTTCGCCCTGTTTGGAGAATAGTTAAAAATAAAAATACACAAACGATGGACACTATAATTATCAGCGTTTTAAACCTCTCAAACAAGTGGGTAGTGGGTACTTATGTATAATGCTAGACATACCTTATCTAAAGTGTGTTATATAATGTGCGTGTTTGTGTTTGAATGGTGACCATTGACCACTGACCAGTCAGGTGACAGATATATAGGGTAGCTTACCATATTTAATAGTGGAGTGGTGTGGAAACAATAATTAAAATAAACATGCATCGTACGAGAACGACAACAATATTAAATTGATGTTATATTTTTTTCAGTTGTTGCTGATAATTTCATTAAATTATTAAATGTATATTAAATACATATTATTCTACTATCTGTATTTTACCTATATATTTTATGTTTAATACAATTCTTATTTCTTAGATAATATCTATGTACGCTTCACACTGCAGTGTATGCATTTGCCTAACATTGATCAATGGACATTGGACACATACGTATAGTCTCAAATATAATGTTTAAAACTCTCTACATGTAATCTTTAATAAAATAAAAACAAATTGTGTTAAAAAAAAAAAAAAATATTTTTAAGTTCATTTTGTATTGTTACATTGAAAATATTAAACTTTATATACAGGCATTTTTTTTAGGCGCCAAATCTATATGATAAAATTCCTAAATAAAATATATAATAGCCGGTATGGAATTCTTAGTAAAAAATTATTTGAAATTGAAGGTAGTTTGCAGTTGTGTAATTTATCAAAAACGCGATGGACGGCTCGTGCAGAATCGGTTAAAGCAGGCAGTTTGGACATCGTTTGAAATAATTCTTGAAACTTTGCAAGAAATCTCCTCTTCAAATTTGTATGATAGAAAAACTAAAAGCCAATCATTAGCTCTGTTTAAAAAAATAACATCATTTGATTTTATTGTTTCAATAATATTTATGAAAAATGTATTATATAAACTCAAAGCACTCACAGAGAAGTTGGAAGCAAAGGAATTGAATATAATTGATGCAAGTAATTTAATAGAGGGTATAATTAAATCGCTTGAAAATATAAACAAAGATTCTGATGGACTGGACACTATTATAGACGCAGCTCTAATATTTTCAAGAAAAATAGATTTAGATCCAATCGCAGATTTTAACAAACATCATCATAAACGGTTGATACCAAAAAAAATAGATTCTAATCCAATGACTCAATCAGACTTCTCATTAAAATTATTTTATCGAAAAGAATTTAAATAAGTATTAGACACACTGATAAACTTAACAACTGGACATTTAAAAATAACTATTGAATCACTCAAGCCTTTATTTAATATTTTTAAAATGCCATTTGACAGTAATAATACTTGTTCATTAGAAAATGTTGCGGGTGCTGTAAAATTATTTCCCGAAATGACAAATAGTGCGACAATTCACGACATTAATGCAATACATGCAGAATTTGAAATTCTGTTAAATCAATGTGATGGAGAAAATTTAAATAACATTTTTGAAAAATTTGAGTCATCAAAATCAATTCTTCCGTGGGCTAATCGAATTTGTAATTTAGCTTTGACTGCTCCCGTTACTATACTGCATCTGACGAAAGAATGTTTAGTAAATTAAAATTAATAAAAAATTACTTAAGATCGAAAATGGCTGATCAACAATTAAATGCACTGATGATGTTGAGTTGTGAAAAAGACATAACAGATAGTTTGGATATCGATGATCTTGTACACAAATATGGGCAACGCTGAAGCAACGCAGGGTTCAATTATAATTCATAATAGTTTTTAAAATTTTAAATACTGTAACTCATTTTATAACCATTTTGTAATAAAAAATAAGTGATGAATTATAATTATTACCTACCTATATTTCATATGTTTGTTGACGTTATTTCAATCTGATATAAATTAAAATAATTTAGGTATTTCTAAGTTTCCACTTAACATTTAATTCAAAATTTCAAACTAAGAATTGAAACATAAGGTAATAAAAAAATTATAAATTTACAGAATGTAACTAAAAATAACTTAATAGTTCACAAAAATTTTGAATTTCAATTTCTAGTCTGCAATTTTGAAGATTACACCCACCCATGATTTTTTTTTGAGATCGTCCCTGATAATAAGTTTAATAGTTATCAGCAATTGTTGATTTATTTGGCATACAAAATTGAGTTTGTAGGTGTTTGTTCCCATTAACAATCAGTAAAATACATGTACAATTTTCAACATAATAATTTTGTAATTCAAAGAATTCTCTTTAATGAACTAATATTAAACACTGGGTGATTCTATTATTCTATTATTTTTTTTTTTTTTTTGAATAATCATTACAAAACAATATAATTTACTTATAAGTTTATAACATTCTTATGTTAATAATGTGCTAAATTGCTATAAAATCTACGAAAATTATTTTACAAAGAGAACATGAATACATTTAATGTTAAAAATAATAATATGTTAAAAGTGACGAGTAATTTAAATGACGTATAGGTTAATAGTATTAAATTTCGAATTGCTTAAATGACAATCTTATACTTAGAGAAATCAAAGTAAAACTTAACTTAATTTTATAAAAACATAAACAACATTTATTCATACTTTGGTTTCATATAATTTATTAAAACTGATAGAATTGTGTAGCAATTACCCATTGCCTGTAATAAAAATAATAAAAAAAGTTAAAAATTATATTCGACAAATGGAATGACAAATTCTATACATTAGATTCTGAGCCGAGCAATTTTCACGTAAAATCGCAGTTAAAACAAAATTGATTTTGTTTTTTTGGTGTAACTCAAAAACGAACAACTGTAGGAACTTTAAAATTTCACTTAAAATTAATAATATTATGATCCTTGTAAATAATAAGACTTTCAAAATAATTCGTTCTTTTTTGAGCTATGTAAAAGCATATAAATTGGTATGTTTTTTTCAATTATTGTCGAAAATTGAGCATTACTTCACAAAAAAATATATGAGCGTCTGATGTAAAAAATTACTAATTAGACAAAAACATGAAAAATGACAAAATTGCACAAAAATTTGCAAATTATTTTGAGTTAAGAATTCAAAAATTTTTTTTTTTTATTTAAACTTTAAAATGTTAAATGAATAATTATCATAATAAATAAGTCAGAGATTATTATGATTACATAATACATACTAGTTCCATAAATGCATTTGACTATAATTTTATAATTGTAGTTTAATATTAACCACCCATATCAGTATAGGTACTTACTTTTAAAAACATTTCTAAGTTTACTAATCTCGTTTTAGTAAATTTTAACTTTTTGTTGTAAGCATTATTCATTCTCATTGTTAATAATATCAATTTTTTACACTTCATATCCATTTCGGTCCAATTACTGCTGTACAATGCGAATATTATTGAATCTTTCTTAAATAAAAAAAAGTAAAAATATAAAGTATATTTATTAAACATATTTTAATCTGTGACTTTATAATACGTTAATCCGATACTAAATAAATAAATAATTAATAATAATAAATCTGTATACCGCGTGTATTAATAGTTTTTTCCAAACGTGGAAAATAAAATAGAATTTCATATATTTTTGTAGGCAACATACAGTGTCAGCATAGTGTTTTTTAATATTTTTATAGAGAAAACAATTGATTGGTAAATTTATCATAGATACCTTACAGTGGCGCAACCAGGATTTTTTTAAAGGGGGGGTCCAAAAATATAATTAGGTATTTTAAATTAACATGCAAATTTAATTATTATTTTATTGTTTGTTTAATGTAAATATTGTAATTATAATATAAAATTCAATGATAGTTAAATGTAAAAAATAAAGGTAGGTATGTACAATGTTGTATAGTTTATAAAATGAAATCTAAGCAATGTTTTGTACTGCTTAAATGATGTATTACTTCCTCGGGTGTTACACTAACTTCGCAGTGGATATTGAGAGCAGCTAACCCATTGAGTCTTCTTTCTGATGTGGTATTTCTCAAGTAACTTTTGATTCTTTTAAGTGTGGAAAATGATCTCTCCACCTCACATGAAGTAATTGGAAGTGTGATAAGTATTTGCAATAGCTTATAAATATTTGGGAAGAAACCGGGATTGCATTCATTAAGTATTTGAATTACACTATTGTATTGGATATTATACTGTCAGTCAAATAACGATTCCATAAAATAGTTTCTGATTTAACTTGATCTAAATCATCAACATCGTTGGCATAAAACTCAACGAGTTCTCTAAGTTTTTCTTCATCAAACGCCAAACTTTTAAGTAACATTTGAAATCCACATATTATATTTTGATGATTAACAAAACGATCATTTAATTGTTGTACAAACAAATCAAGAAATGGTAGAAACAAAGTGATTCTAAAATATTCTTCGGGATTTTTTGTTGGAATATTAGCTCGGTTTTTTTGACGCTTAGCTATTCTAGGCATTTCAATAGAAAGTTCAAAATCATTTAATCTTTTATTGATCTCAACAAATAGTTTGTTAAATTCGGCAGTGGCGTTTACCCTAATAAAACTCAATTGATTTTTTACTAGATTAATATGTTCAACAGCTTCCACTAAATCAATATTTTTATTTTGTAAATATTTACAAAGAGACTGTGTATATTGAAAAATGTAATTGATAATACCAAGGGCTACATTAAATTCAGAAGATTGCAATGCCAAAAGCAGTTGATTAGCTTTACTCGATGTATCAATATCTTATAACTACCTATCATGCGTTTTTATTATCATAATATCACAGAAGCTCAGTACTGAATCGAATCAATTATTCATTTTTATCAAACATTTTTATTGTTTTAGAAAGATACGGCACACGGTTCAAGGGGGGGGGCCTGGTTGCGCCACTGATACCTTATTATATTTTTGGTTACTTAATTTAATTACATATTTAATATAAATCTCAACACTCTGTTAACTTTAGAAACAAATATTTGTATGTTATAAAAATGCATAATATGTAGCATGCATTCGTGATCAACGAGTATAAAATATTAAAAAAATAATGCAAATCTAATTACTTGATTGTGTAAATTTCCAAATAAATAACACACCATATATATTTGAAAAACGTATACAGGAATTAGGCTAGCTATTTTTTTTGTTGTAATAGCCGAAGCCTCAAATCTATCGTTGTCGAAGAAACTCTGAAAACATTTTGCCTCAGATAAATTTTCACTTCGTAATTATTAGTACACAGATAAAAAGCACAATGAGTATAACATTATATTTATTTTGTATGGAAATGGACAATAGAAGGATATATTTCATTAAACTTAAGAACTCAAATAAATAAATAACATGTCCTATCGTTTTGTGAGTGAAAGTTGACAAAAATATGAATACATGTAGTCAATTTGTATTAATTGTAGTTTGTTTGTTATATGAATTGTAAAAATGTTACTTAAGAACAAATATTCATTTTTAAACTTGAAATGCATTATATTGGACATTAATAATTATAAGTACCTAATTATATATGATATCATTGATCATTCGAATAAATCATTGCATACATTACATGATAAATTATTTTAAACTGATATATAATAATATTGTAATCAAGTAAAAATAAGTACAATGTACGTTTTTTTACCATTATGAAACAAAACCAAACTACGATGAGCGATGACAACAAAACGAAAACTTGTAACAGCATTACTCGTTCAAATATAGTTAAAAAATCTTCATATTTTCTGAAAACAAAAATGGCAAAGCCGTGTTAAGTAATTTGTCTTATGTCAAAGACATTTAGCACCCAACAATTAAATTTCACTAAACCAGAAATATATGTATAGGGTTTTGAGCGTCAAGCCGTAATCTCTCAATATACCACATTAATGTGAATTTGAGTGCCACAAGTTGTACTTGGAAAAATCGTACGGGTTATACGAATTTTACAATTAGACATTTTGCAGAAAAGTGCAAAATCTAAAATAAAATAACATTTTTTTTACGGGAAGAACCATGGATTATTAATAATGTCCAATAGTTCAAAAACTCACACTTTTGGTCCATAGAGCACGCGCGTGTGTAATAAGAAATGAAATGTTGTAAATTCACATTTTGGCGGGCTGGTAAACTCTACCTACACGCGATTTTACAACTATGTTTTACCTTACCCATTATATTATCCTCGATATGTCAACTTAAATAGGTTATCAATACTTTCATATTTATAGTTAATTAAAATATATTTTTCAGTTCAAATGTAATAATATTTCACGATAATTCGATGAAAAAATAAATGTTATTCTTACTTCATAACTGCTTGATGATCCATTATAATTGTTTTTAATTCATCATATATTAAATCGTGCTCGTTAGATCCACTTTTTTCTTCTTCTGTGTAAACTGCCAATCAATAAAAAAATTGTGTCCATTATAACCAATAGTTAAGTAAATATCAATACAGGCATGAGCAAAGTTAGTTTTTAATATAATTTATAACGCCTTTCAATGGTTTTTTTTTCTACTGATAGTTGATACTCATTCTATCGACAAAAACACTATAAATATCATAGGGTATACGTCTTATATCGTTGACATGTGGTTTTAACT
>CM040630.1:88990600-89146347 GCA_022818045.1 Neotoxoptera formosana
ATAATATAGTTTATTTACTTTCAGTTTAAAAATAAAATTACGATACCATATAAATCTTTATTAAACTTAAATTTATATTATAATAATCATATTATTCTATAATCTCACAATTTGGTTTACAGCAGACTGCCGAGCTGCTTACATGTAAACCTATATTTGATGCGGAGATACACTTACAAAAGAAACTAATTTTACGCAAATTAAATAAAAATTCAAGTTTTAATTTTGAGCATAAGCAATGTTAAGAAAAACGGTTATTTGAGCAAACTTTCTGAATGGAAATTAGTGCCAATAAAATTAATAATATAATATTAATAATTAGGTATTAGAGATATACAAAAATAATATATTCAAGACAAAGCTTTTTATTAATTATTCAATTTAATGAAAACAATTTAAACTATTTAACAGTTTTACTGTGATAAAAAAAAAACTTATGTGGATCTGTATATTATGTGTATGGTTATATTAGTGATATTGTTACATTTAAATTGGCTGTTCTGGTAGATCGTTCGCGGGTTTAATGTTCGATAAAATTCAAATTCAAATTTCTGCATCAGCATACATCAAGTTCAAAATGTTGGAGCAGGAAATTATATTAAATATAATTTTTTTCAAAACATGTACAACCCTTTTTTTATAGGTATTTAGTTTACTTAACATCTATTTTAAAACTTATCATGGACATTATTCAAATTTCGACCCTTTTAAAAAGTACAATCAAAATTAATGTTCAAATTCAAATAGAAAATTTAAGTTTGACCCATCTCTTATGCAATTGAATGCTTAATAATCTGGTTTGAAGGTACCTACTATGAATGTAACTAATATGAAGTAGGTAACAGAAGTTTTGGGCTCCCTTGTATTAAGAGATACACATCTATTTCCGGATGAAAAAAAAAACTTTTTACGATTACACTATACATGTAAACGTATGTACAAAGGTTTAAATGTATAGTTATAATTTATTACTCTACTTACTTATTAGCTTTGAGCCAGCAAAATTAAAAATAATATTTCCATAAAATGAATGAAGTAAGTAGAGTAATAAATTATACCTATACATTTAAACCTTTGTACATACATTAAAATAGCGTCTAGCAGTTATATTTTAGAGATTTACCAACAATAATCTAAGAATATAGTATTGGGCCTAATATTCATGTAACTTATTTTTTTTTTTTTTATTTATTGATTAATACAAAAACATTTTTAAGCAGCTAATTTATAAATAACATAATGCATATAACTTGACGTAAAAAAAAAAATTGTTTAATCCAAATTATTATTATTTATAGATATAAAGTATAAAGGTACAAACAAATTTTGCGAAAATTACAAGCCAACTCAAAATTAAGCAATGCAAATCTCTACAAAACAGCATACATATTACACATTATAAGAAAGACCTACATCGTCAATTTAGTTTTATTGCAATGTAATTTTATTTATTATACTTGACTGTGTTTTAAAAATATACAATGTCAAAAAAAACCCCCGAGGAACTCACTTTTGCTACATAGTTATTATGTTCCAAGTATAAATTGTTACTTTTAAATTATTAATTTATTTTATTCAAATATTATATTTTTTTTTAGAATAACAAATAAACAAAATTTATAAGACAATAGCTTTTATAAATTTACAATTAATATAATGATATTATAAACTTATCTACAAAGAGTTTATTTATTTTATTTATAATAATACAATCACATATAATATTAACTAAAAAATTATGTTAATAAAAAAAAGGTGTGTGATTGTATACCACTCTGCTGTACTTTAGTTGTTAAATAGATTACTGAATGGATATGTGAAATATGAATTTAATTATACTATATGGTTTTAAACAAAAAATGATTCTGATCTAAGACATTCTGTCAGTCAATGTTAAGTAGTATTTTTTACTAGGTAGGTATATTAGACTTTAGTTATATAGTAGATTTAATTCATGTTTTCCCCAAAATTGCATTTTAAAATGACATTGTGTGTATAAAATATACACGCCAAATACACTTCCTCAAGATTTGAATTGTATATAAAAAAAATTAGAGTGTGTGCCATCCACTACGCTCAGGGGAAGTGAGACTTCTTATGTGAATTAATGGTGAATGTTAATTAATTAATTAGTGATGAATTCTTATAATAACGTTATCAAATATGTTTTTATTCAAGATAAAAGAACAGGTGTTTATTTCGTGAAGCTAATTCGTTAGATCATAATGCCCGTGACGGTCGAGCGTCACTCAACAAAAATTGTTTGTAACACCATCACATAAGAAGTTTGACTTTAAAAACTTTCCTATTTATTTTTTAAAAATGTTCATTTACTTATATAACAATTCAGGAGTAACTTTGTACTACATCTTCAATCATTTTACCAAACGAAAGTGTATTGTATTATATATTTATAAAACTGTAATAATAATTTATTTAGAATATTTAAATCATAAAAAAAAAAAATGTTTTAATATTTAAAATTTTACTATTTTTAAGACAAGTATTGGAGCTTTTATAATTTGTAGACTTTATTGTTTAATAAAGGTTAATAGCAATCACACATATGTTGCTGGCTATAATAATCCGGAAAGTATATGACTAAACCATATATCACCGGAATCAAAAAAAAAAAAGCCATATTTTATGGGAACTTATATATCCCATTCCTTTAAAGGTAAAAAATAAATCAACCAGACGGTATAAGCCCGAAAAGTAAAGAACCTACATTTCTCTGTTGAAATCCTTTCAAAACTCCTGTGAATCGTGGTCAACTTTCATTTACATAATTTTAGTTTTGTTGGTATACAAATACAAATATATATCTAACATTATTTCTATAGGCTATAATAATAGAAAAAATGATGATGTTTGCGCTGCTGTAGAGTAGGTAGGTATATGCGTCACTGTAATGGATGTGATAAATTTGATTTCAACCATCATTGCTACAATAAAGAATTGGCTACCTACTTATATTATTAAAAATAAGATATTTATAAAACAATAGTAGTTATTTATTTTACTTAAGCGTGTACGGAAGGTAGAATTAATTTTCGCCAAAAAAATTACATTTTGAAACGTAGTTTCTTATGGCGCGATGTGAGCGAAGGGACCCTAGCTCAGAAAAACCGTACACATCGAAAATAAAAGCGTTAGTCGCTATATCTCTTACTCTTTACCGCTTTCTATATACTTCTGTCTCTCTCGCTCTACGGTCGGCTACGTTGTTAATGGGTCGCGACTACACGTGTAATGAACTATACGGGTACCCGTGTTTTTATCTATGACGTGACGGGGTTAAAGCCCGTGTAATAAAAATACCCGTGTATTTAATACACGTGTATCTTAATACCCATGTATCTAAATAGCCGTGACCTTGAATACTCATACATATAATATAGGTACACGGATAATGATAAATAAATACACGGGTATACACGGGTATTAAATACACGGGCTTTAATATACTTTTTGCCCGCGTACCCAGGCTCCGTGTACCCATGTATTCTAATACCCGTGCATACCCGGAAACCCTAGATACTATTATTATTATTATTGTTGTTATAATAAATTATTATAGTATTACAATTGAAACCGTTCATAACAAAATAAATAACATTAAATATTATAAAATCACTTTCATGAGTCATGACTGTGTTGAGGAATCCGGGTTTTTCAGTTATGATTTTATTTTGCTTCTGGGCTAGGGTCCCTCCGTTCACATAACGCCATAAGAAACTACGTTTCTACCGGGTGTCCCATGACAGCACTCGACTTTTTTATATTATTAACATCTAATGAAGTTATGTAATGCTCGCGGCTCACCACACCAACCGGATCCACTCCGATTCATCACTTTAATATTTACCATTCCTAAATGCACCCTCAAAGACACTTTTAAATGATTTTTAAGGGTGTGAAAAAACACACATTATTACTTGTTATAATGTTTAAATATCTAAATTCAGAACTGAGTATTACCATTTAAAATGTAAGGATTTAGTTATTTTATATTTAGGTAACTTCTAACTTTGCGAATTAAAATTCAATGCGTTAAATGCAGTTTTTATCAGTTAATCAGCGTCCATGTTAATTTAACTTGTTTTCCTATTATATCTTCTTGAGATATTAAAAATTACGTTTTGTTAATTATTATTTTTTTTTTTCAATTAATAGTAACCTTTGTAAATTGTACTTACAGATCATATTTAAATGTATTAGAGAGTAAAATCATATTTAAGACTAAATTAATTTATTTATTGTAAAATTAACGATGATGACACACACAAAAAAATAAAACACACAACATTGTAAAATCAATCAATTCTTCGCTCCAATCAGAATCTAAAACTGTAAAAAAATTTAATTTTCAACAAAACAGTTGTATTTACTTAATTTAGTTTATCAAATATATTTATATTTTGATCTACTCAGTTGTTTTTATTTTATTCTATTTTATCAAAAATAAAATAATCCCTTGGTATTGTCCAGCCACTCATCTCCTGGCTTGCATCCTACTTATCATCTCGTATCAATTTGTTAAGCTAAACGGAACCGTTTCAGACCTATCCGTTATTTCCTCGGGCGTTCCTCAGAGAGGTCATCTGAGTCCTCTTCTTTTTATCATAATTGTAAATTCAATTAGTAAGTGCTTCTCTTTTACCAAGGTTCTCTATTTGATGATGATATATGTTAAATGTAAACAACACACCCTGTATTATGCAGATTATAAGCAAATTATTTACACTGTAGTACAGTAGACGATGAATAGGCATTTTATATTACTATACCATATTCGTTCTATGTAGTAGCCTGTAGGACAATTAGACGTTGTTTTATATTACGCCTCGGAGCACTATAGTTATTCATATCAATTATACATATTATTATATTATTACATATATCCGATCTTATTATTATTTACCTATAGCTTCTATATATCTGTGTACTTCAACAGGTTATGGGCCCAGTAGTAAGCTATTTATAATAAAGTCGTGTATGTTTAATACATTAAAATATTATTGATTTACGAATCGCGTGTTTGTGTACAGTCAGTGTATAGCAATAATAATTCGCGAAGTATAGTGCAGTGTAGTGTAAGTGCAACGATCGTGTGAAGCGCAGAAACTGTGTTTGTTATTATTACATTATTATAGTGTACAGACAGTGTACAGATAATTCGTTATTATGCAAAACGAATCTATAAGAATTAATAAACTAACAGGTAATGAAAATTGGGAAACATGGAAGTTCCAAATAAAAGTCATAATGACTGCAGCCGATGTATTTGACGTTGTGGCCGGAAAATCGAAAAAACCAGTTCTTACAAAATCAAGTTCAGAAACCGAAGATGATGCAAGGAAAAGGTATGGTGTTGATTATTCAATATATAAAAAAGCTGACAATAAGGCTCAAAAGTATATAGTCACGTCAGTGGACGAACAACCACTGCAGTACATAATGAATTGTGACACGGCTAAGGAAATGTGGGACAAGTTGCTTAGTGTATATGAACAGAAGTCGGACTCGAGTGTAACGTTGATTCAACAAAAGTTCTACAGCTATGTTATGAACCCAAATGACAATATGGCGATTCATATTTCGAAATTGGAGAGTCTTAGTAGAAAATTAAAGCAGTTAGGTGAACCAATATCAGACTCAATGCTTATGACCAAGATACTAATGACTTTGCCAGAAAATCACAAACATTTCTACAGTGAATGGGATTCGATACCAAATGAGGACAAAACATTGTCTAATTTGTCATCTAGACTCATGATAGAGGAAACAAGGCAAACTCAAAGTTATGATGCTCAGAGAGATACTGCAAGTAGTAGTGCATTTTCAGCAAAGAAATTGTATGGAACAAGTAAAGAAAAACATACAAAATTTGCCAATTCTGAAAACCAACGAAACAATGATAAAAAACCAGTCAAGTGTAATCATTGCAAAAAACCAGGGCATTGGAAGCGTGAATGCCGGATTTTCTTAAAAGAACAAAAAGAAGGAAATAAGAGCAGCTCAGGAAATGCGTTGGTTGGTGTACAATCAAACGACATCGAAATCAGAGATGTCATATTCAAAGAAGAGACAGTAAACCCATCAACAGCTACAGAAGTAAAAATCATAAATGAAGAAGAAGAGGAAGAAGTAAATTTGGAAGGTGAAGCTGATGATAAGGAAGTCAACAGCGACGACGAAGAAAAACTTGACGATGATAAACAGATGCCAGTAGAAGTAGAGGATCAACAACAGATGATACTCAGAGACAGAAGAAAACAAAAAAACCTATCAATAATGGTTGGATATACAAGACTAAATACAAAGCAAACGGAGATGTTGATCGGTACAAAGCAAGGTTAGTAATAAAGGGATGTGCGCAAGTTCATTGAATAGATTTTCAAGAAACGTTCAGTCCAGTAGTGAAATATGATTCTATTCGAGTAATACTTGCGATAGCAGCAGCCAGAAAATTAATGCTCAGACAATTTGACATTAAAACAGCGTTCTTATACGGAGATCTCGAAGAAGACATCTATATGAAACAGCCAAAAGGTTACGAAGATGGAACACAATTAGTATGCAAACTTCAACGGAGCCTATATGGGTTGAAACAGGCACCCAGGTGCTGGAACAAAAAGTTCAAAAATATGCTGATGAACTTTGACTTAAAGGAAACAAAAGCAGACCCTTGTGTATTCGTAAGAATTAAAAATAATCAATTACTAATTGTAGCTATTTTTGTAGATGACGGGCTAATTGCAGCAACAAACAACGAGCTGGTGGACACAATGGTGAACTACCTAAAGGACAACTTCGAGACGAAGGAAGGTGAACTTGATCATTTCTTGGGTATTGAAATTGATCAGAGACCTGATGGCTCAATTTTTATATACCAATCTTCATATTGCAAGCGCATTTTAGAGAGGTTCAATATGGAAGAAGCCAACGTCCTGCATATTCCCACAGATCCACAACACTCATTAGATCCAAATTTGTCAGAATCATTGGAAGCAGGGGGAGATCCATACAGAGAATCAGTTGGAAATTTGTTGTATCTAAGCCAAATAACAAGACCTGATATAACTTTTGCAGTAAATCTTGTCAGTCGTTATTTAGAAAAGCCTCTGACAATTCATTGGAATGCGGTGAAACGAATATTTAAATATTTAAAGGGAACGTTTAATTATGGTTTAAATTATGATTCTAGTGTAACACCAAAGTTGCGTGGATATAGTGACGCAGACTATGCCGGTGACACAACAACGAGACGATCAACATCAGGATTCATTTTCATGATGGGAGATGGAATCGTAGCATGGTGTTCACGAAGGCAAAAATCGGTATCACTTTCGACTACTGAGGCAGAATACATAGCGCTGAGCCAATCGATTCAGGAACTTACTTGGTTGACGCTACTTATCAGTGATCTTCTGGAGACACAGGGAGATACACCAGTTTTGTATGAAGACAACCAAAACGCCATCAAACTAGTAAAAATCCAGAATACCATAAGCGAACAAAACACATCGATGTTCGCTATCACTACATTCGTGAGAAGTTCAGTGAAGGGATGTTTTCTCTGGAGTATGTGCCAAGGAAGGAGCAGTTAGCTAACATATTGACTAAGCCAACTCCACGACCAAGATTCCAAGAACTCAGGGAGATGTTGGGAATTAGATATATTAATTCTAATTTAGGGTATATTGTTTAAGGGGAAGTGTTAAATGTAAACAACACACCCTGTATTATGTAGGTTATAAGCAAATTATTTACACTGTAGTACATTAGACGCTGAATAGGCATTTTATATTACTATACCATATTCGTTCTATGTAGTAGCCTGTAGGACAATTAGTCGTTGTTTACGCCTCGGAGCACTATAGTTATTCATATCAATTATACATATTATTATATTATTACATATATCCGATCTTATTATTATTTACCTATAGCTTCTGTATATCTGTGTACTTCAATAATATAAAACTTTTTTGTAAAATTGACTCCCCTTCAGACTGCCTCTTATTACAAACCAAACTGGATGCCTTCTTCGATTGGACGCGACACCTTAACCTACCCCTAAACTTGGATAAATGTCACTCTATGACCTTCTGCAGGAAACGTAGCCCCATACTATAGCCCCTTATTACCTTGGTAGCACCCCCCTCCTACGCGTTAATCTTATCAAAGATCCAGGCTTCTATCTATCACCCACCCTCTCCTTCAAACACCACTTAAATGTTACTGTTGGGAAGAGCCTAAAGATCCTCGGTTTCATCAAACGTAACACAA
The DNA here is from genome assembly GCA_022818045.1 of Neotoxoptera formosana. Classification (NCBI taxonomy): domain Eukaryota; kingdom Metazoa; phylum Arthropoda; class Insecta; order Hemiptera; family Aphididae; genus Neotoxoptera; species Neotoxoptera formosana. The sequence continues at coordinate 88,998,896 of CM040630.1, forward strand.
CCCTCTTTACCTCCGCCACCTGTCTTCGTACCCTCTACTTCAGTCTTGTCCGTTCCATCCTCGAGTATGGGTCGGTCGTCTGGTTTCCATATCTGGCCTGTGATCAATTACGCATTTACGCCTTGAACGAGTACAAAATCGGTTCCTATCTTTTGTTGCCTTTTTATTAAATATTGAACATACACCTCATGATTATACCGTTATCCGCTCTACTCTCAATATCCCAACTCTGACACCACACCGTAATCAAGCGGACATCAAGTTCATCACATCTCTACTCAACGGTACTATTGACTCTCCCGACTTACTAGCCACAGTTTGATTTCACGTCCCATCCTACTCTACGAGGCACCACTCTCTTTTCTCTATCCCTACCCATCTCACCTCATATGGTCATAACCAACCTCTCCATAGAATGTTGCACTTATTGAACCAACTATAGTCCAACCACTTTACTTCTCTCTTTTTTTTTTTTCTTTTCAGCTTACTTATCTCACTACCTGTTATCTAATATATAATTGTATCTATTTTGTTATCTACTTATAATATAATTACTGTATTTTATAACTAAATGCTCTTCGGGGCGTAAAATTGTCAAATAAAATAAAATAAAATAAAAAATAATATTTAACAAAACCATAATTTCTATTTTTGGTACGAAATACATAAATTGCAGTTGTGCACACACCGTTAGTATGTTATCGTGTTGTCTACATAATGGGTATAAGCATAATCCATTAACACATTTTGTGTTGACAATATATTATATAAATATCTAAGCCAACACCGTTTGTATGTAATCGTGTTTTCTACATAATAGGTACAGGCCTAGAACTAATTCAACAACACATTTTGTGTTGACAATATATTGTATAAATATCTAAGCCAACAACTTTGTTGTACAAAATCTTTACTTAGTGGTTTATTATTTTAAAAACAATAGGTAGTATTCTATCAAACCTACCTACTCCGAAAAAACCTATACCATTAAATTGATTTCAAAGCTAAGCTTATTCTCGTTAAGTGTAGTAATCTAAACAAGAATAACTATGATTTCCTATAGAGATGTATTAACAGTAACTGTGTTATGTATTATAAGCTGTAGTGGTACCAAAGAAGGTAATAACAACTAATATTTTGTAATTATATTATTATATAAAAATTAAATTAATTAAGAAACATATCACTATATTATATATCTAAGTGATTACCAACAAAATAACTAATTATCTTAGTATGGATTAACCTAGGTTTAACATAATGTAAAATAAATATATAAAATAATAATTGTAATTACTTAATTTCTGTATCCTAAATCTCACTATATAATGTTAAAGATTAAATTCATATTTGTATGAAAAATCAAAAATATCAAAGCAAACTTTAAAATTGACTTTATTAGGTACATACAATTTTTTTATTTAATGAAAATCAGTTGTTACTACACAATGTTGATAATTATTAACTCATAAAAAAAAATAATAAATTAATGCGTTTTTTTTTAGACGTAAATAGTAAGTTTGTTCAGTTTTATGATTTAAATAAAATACATGACAAATTTATTTTCATTAAAAATAGCAGCAAAATAATTGTTATTATTAATTCATTATTATAATTATTATAAATAATGTTTCAAGAACTAAATTATTTCTGAATAAAATTTCACGGTACTGTTGGTACCATAGACCTATATACTATGGAGAGTGCATTCCACTCCACCCTGCCATTAATTCTAGGCTAACATATAACTGACAGAGAAAGAACATTAAGTAGTGAATCATGGAGAAAATACTAAACTTTTTTCCTTTCCATTTCATTTACCATCCATAAACATCAGTAATCCAAACAAGTAATAACAATCTATCACCGTTATCAATGAAATATAACGATCGACAGATTTTATTGTAACACAGTTTTTTATTTGGCAGCAGCCACACTGCAAAATACTACTTCGTTTCTTTTTTCACTCACTCTATATCATAGCCTGACTTCTCTCTCTAAGCGCTGTCCATACTTTTAAGCTCTATGGTTGGTACAATGATTTAATTTTCATGCGTCGTATTATTTATTATAACAAATAATTAAAATGACTTAAGAACTTTGCAAAGTAGACTATTGCTAAAGGGTATCTAGAATTTGGCCATACATTATAATCATACTGTCATACTGTCTGTATTCCAACCAAAGTGTATAATAAGTGTAACATTTTTATTGGTTAGTCAATTTTTAAATATGTAAGCAATAGCTATAGTTGGTCTAATAATAACATTTAAATAATAGATATTTGTAGTTTAAAAACTATTACTTAAACATATAATATCTATGCGTATATATTGCATAACGTCTTATCCATAGAATGACATTCATTATATTTAAATATCTTTAAATTTATTTAATTCAGTTTTATTGTTATGTCTAGATTGCAAAAGTAAGGGTTGTTTATATTAGTACAATAAAATACATTTTAGAATATATTAATGCATAATTTCAATGTTATATAGAAGAATTTAGCCTAGCTTTACTAAGTTACAATTTCAGATCCATTGATTTGTATAATACTTTTTTGAATTACCTTTTTTGGAACAATTTAATCTCAACCAATTTATATAAAACATTTTTTGGTTTTGAATGGAATAATCATAGAATAATAGTTAGTTTTACGATGATTCTTGATTTTTTTTTCTGTATATCATAAATAAATAGTAGTATGTAATTATAGAAGGAAATGAACCAACTTCAATTATTTTTAGTTTATTTATTTGACTACAATACATTTCCATCAATAAATGCAATCAAATAGTATTACTATTATAATTAAAATATTTTTTATTTCATTTAGAATATTTAAATAGTTTTGGATTTTCAGGTATGTATAAGTTTAAATTGTTTTTTATGATAACAACAACCTTTGTTATAGCTATTTGTTTAGCTTATTACACTTTGTTATCAATTCAAGATTCTAACAATTAACAAATAACAATCTATATATAGATAATCTAGATAAAGTGGAGAGATCTGGTTTATAATCATTGTATCTCATCAACCAACTAGTATTAAATTTATGAATTAGACGAAGTATCTAAATATAAACATATTGTAACAATAAACGTATAATATTTTATCTGTATAGAAGATTTTGGAATAGTTAACCACTGTATTATAAGTCAATTTGGTAAGTAATTTAGAGCAGTTATAATCTATAAATTAATTTAAAGTTTATAAATGATATTTAAAAGTTTTTTTTTTACTTTTACTTTTTAATGCGTTTTTAAGAACACTGTTTTTTTTTGATTTGGCTTAGTCACATTGGGAGGAGACGAGACCAACTCACCCCCTCAGAGTATTCTGACTTTCCACCCTACAGTTCCTTTCACGTCAACTCCTATGTACAACTAGACAGCTCTAAAAGAATATAATGAGTAATAATGAGTACATTATAAATTATAATGAGGACAATTAATGAACACTAAGTTCTAATCAATTTACAAGATAGCTCGAAAAATTTAAGTTGGTTTTTTTTTATGAAAAGTTTTGAAAACTCAATTGTCTGGTTTTTGCACGGGACTTCTTAATTGGTTTATTGGTTGACGAGTAGGTGGGTGACTATGTAGTATGAGTGAGTGCGTATTCAGTTAATTACACATTTACACAGGTTATCCACATTTCATTGTACCTTTAATATTCTACATTATAAATGGTGGAGATACATATCTTATATTACTATTAATAATCAGTATTAACCTCGAGTATGAGGGGGTACCGAATTCTTTTGACAAATATATGTATATATGACTATATAACTATGTATATATCACGCATAACAATAGTAATAACGTCGAACAGCCAGCTAATTCTTGGAAAAATATTTCAAACCGGTAATATTATACTATGTAATAGTATATTAAATAGTATATATTTGGCGAAATAAAATCATTCGTATAAAATAAAAATTACTAGGAATTGTGATGATGTATGGGTTTAACCTTTAACGCATACGTTCGTTTATTTGCACGTGCATTACAAAGCGTGGGTGCGGGGTGATTCTGACGCAAGATATGTACCAAATAGGAGGAGTAGCCCACATATAAGGGCGCTGGAAACAGATTTCATTTAGACGTGATGACCAGAGCTACAACGAGCACCTTCACTCCAGTCTATCCTTAAAATTAATTGGACTTGGAATAATCTCGGCCAGTTTAATTGTTTGGTCTTAGAATATTTACGAGTTAAAATCATTATATTCTGAGGACTTAGAATAATTGAATTATTAGAGGCTTCTAACTCTAGTTAAGTTTACAGTTTAAATGTACACATCCATTTTTAAATAAAAACACTTGAACAATTATATGAGTAACATATAATTAATAATTTTTAACAGCATCCAACATCCTCAATTCATTATAAGGTTGTCTGCAACAATAATATAACATATTATATAATAAATTCTCCTTAAACATTATACGACTCGAAAAATGTGACTAATGATCATACTAAAATAACATATTAATTTAGACTAGAACATAGGTTCTTAACCTTTTCCGGGTCACGGGATCCTTTGATTTATAAAGTATAATCACATACCCCACACTCAAAAAAAAAAACAATACAATATTTTTTTTTATTATTTTCTTATGACAATATTCTAAAATTAATACATTATTAAATTATTGTGAAAAATCACTTATTTTATAGTTTAAATTTATACATACAAGTTTCAATGTGACATTTGCTGTTGTTTAGATTATATTATTGCTTTAAAATCTAGGACCGTATTAGACAGAGCAACTAGCATGTCGTCCTTGATGTCCAATCGATTTCTTATTTTTTTTTTTTGTGGATAAGCCTTCGTTAACCAAAATTTGATTAAATTATCTGCAATTTTACTGATATATTATAAACAACCGCTCTCGTACACAAAAATAATATATTCGATTAAGTTCACAATACAAATTAATTTGAAAAAATTAAAAATAAAAGACTTCTTATCATGTAGGTACCATGGATCACCAGTTAAGAACCTACGGACTAGAATGTAAAATATAGTTTTGCTCACGGAGATCTAAGGTCTTAAAACAAGATTAAGATCTTCTGTCTCATCCACTAACATTAGTATACATACCTACTTATTTGTATACCTACGTTATATTACATGATCATGCTAAAACCGTAACCTATTTATTTTTCCACACCTATAACATACTTTTGACTATAAATATTTCCATCAATTTATATATACACATTTTAGTATATCTGTATAAGTATAATATGTATTAAATTAGACACAGTTTATTGAACCCTCGTGTAGCCCTGGTTACCTAATCACTAATTCACCTGTTGTACCACAAAAGGCTGGTCCCGATGTACACGTTCACTAAATTATAAAAAATATCAGTGTCTATAACAGGTCTGACCTGATACGAAGTTATCATACAACGTTTGTAATGGATAATAATTTATTATACTATTCATTTGAATTGTTTTTAATTGTGTTGTAATTTACGTGTACCGTGATCGTCATACAAAATTAACGGTTCCAGATAATCTTGAAGATTTTAGAAAATACCTTCAGCAGCTAAATATTGATTATTCGACTAATGAAAACCGTGAGTTCTTACAATTATTATTTATTATAGGTACTTAGTGGATTAACTAATTACCTTTTTTATGGATTACGATTTGTTAAAATTTAGAAATCTTAGTTGTTTCACTTTAGCCTATTATACCAATGTACTATAATACTTTTGAATATAGTTTGTCGTTATTATTGTTTTCACTGTTTATTCACCACGATTTTTACATAGACTGAGTATGTATTTCGCCCTCGCTACAGCGTAAATGACATGAGCCAAAAAAGTGTTGGCAAGTTTGAACAACTATAATTAATCGCGTGGACCGATTGATGAATTACATTATAGCATCAAGTTTTCACAGTTATAGTTAAGAATTAATTTAAATGTACGATAACAAATTAAAATCTCAGAGAACATATTATTAGGTGCAACCTTATACTGGTTTACCACACGACGTCGATAATAATATTATATAATACAGCTTATTTTTATTTCATGCATTTTGGGTGCTTGTATGGTTCTCTTCAAGAATGCACTACCCCAGAGGAAATAGATCAGATTCAAAGTGAAAAGAACGGTGAGTTTTATAATTAATTTAGTAACTTAAAACATATTACAGTAAGTTCCCGTTACAACGAACTCCAAGGGACCGAATTTTTTTTTCGTTATAACTGAAATTTCGTTGTAACGAAATTTTGAAAATTTGAATAAAAACAAATTTAAAAACATTATGTTATTCAAATACAAATATGTATGTAAATATGTAATAAATAAATAATTCAAATGTAAATAATTTGAGGAAATTATAAATAACTTTATTATAAATAATTGACAATTTTAACAAATGTAAATAATTTGCGAAAAAATAAATAACTTTATAATAGATAATCAACAATTTGGAGTACAGTTGTCGATAAGAAGAAGAATTTTCCTCTTCTTCTTTTTCATTTCTCTATCAAAATCTATCAACCAATAATTAAAAATTATTTATGTCATCCATACTTTCTTGTTAATTATAGATGCATGGCAATTGATTTACAGTTTTTAAAACAACGTGGTTTTGCGGATTTGCCAATGATTAGGATTTTTCGTTTCTCCGTTCCCAATTTGTTACAACAGAACAGAGCGTAATGACAATACTGCATATGCAGTGGAGATACTCTTCTAAACCTTATTAATATATTTAACAGACCCAATGTCTCGTATGATAAGATCTCTGCCAGAAAGAAAAGCATTAATAAAAATACTCTGTCTCTCTACCCCATTCCAGCACAATTCCCTCTTCTTTGTTAATAAAACCATGGCCTATCCTTAAATTACATGTAAATCACTTAAGTTAATCTTAACTTAATATTTGGCCCAGGCAACGCTGGGCGGGACAGCTAGTTATAATTATTTTAATTACCATAGGATTTGGGTTTACTACACTAACGACAACTAGTGACTAATTGTGTATAGTTTGACTCATCTATCTAATAATTATGTTTTGAAATCAAAAGTTATATTATAAAATAGTAATGTAATATGTATTGATATTATAAACGTTAGAAGTCTAATAAAAAAAAAAAATATTATACTTTATAGACGAATATTTGAAAGGTTATTACTTTCACTGTAAGAAATACAAATTGGTGTGTAAGTATAATTCAACAATGCAATTATTTTTATAATTATCTACGTACAACATACATTATTTGTAGTACCTAGTCATCATAGTAATTTAAATTTAATATAGTTGTGTTTTATAATTACCTATATTGTTTACACACAGTCTCAAGATAACGCCGACCACTGCCCTCCCGTCAACCTCACTATCATACACATTATATCATATACATTTATCCTAAAATATTGTAATTATATTGTAATTAATATTAAATATTAATAGTACGTCCTTCTTTATGTAATTATTTATGTGGTTATCGGCGATTGCACTTTTGCGGTTTCGGGTATTCCGTCACAGAACACGGCACCGGTAACTCGCCATTCAGTCACAGAACACGAGACCGGCTGAAATAATCACCGATAACCCGCGTATAAAAGGCCGTACGACCGTCGACCAAACAACAGTCTTGTACCTGATCTGTAGCAAGACCCACCCGGGCAGACTTGCGCATTTCAGGTAAAATATCCCCGACCAAACCTCTCGGACGGTATTTATATTGGTGAATAGTGCAGTAGTCAGAACTATGCCGGCATTGCACTGATCAATAAATATCCACGACAGTTCATGGGGCAATAGTCGGATTTATTCTGGCATTGCACCGACTGTTTACCGTTCGGTAGGTTCCCGTCCCCGTCGTGCGCACTTTTATTACCTACCATACCCCTATCAAACCAATAACAGTGTTTTTCTTTGTTCAAATAAATAATTAGTCATTGTGACATAAAAATTCTTGTGTTCTGTTATTAATATAATACTGCCATTACGCTACATATATATTTATATTTGTCAATAATGTAACAGGTCAAAAAATAACAGAATACAGTTATTTTATTTTTATTTTTTTAGACACCCTAAAGTCACCATATTTGTATTGTTCTGATTTCAGTGAGTATAAAGTATAAACAATTAAATATTGGATTTAATAAATCTTAAATAAGTTTATTTCTGTAAGTTTTATATTAGCAATAAAATATTAAATTTAGGTATTCAAACAAAACTACCTACAAGCCAACAAACTAAATTAAATTAAAATAGTGTTATTTGATTTGATTCCTTGCCATGTAAAGAGTTGACTGTTAATCATTATACTTTAATATATAATTTTTTTTTGGCAATTGATATATACGTTGAAGTGGAAAGGTTTAAGTTTATACGACTAATACATTTTTAAATTACAAAATATAATCTAAAAATGGTGTAGAGAAAAAATTTTCATTTTTTTAAATATTAACATTTATTATATTTTAATATCCGATGGTTATAAAACATTTTAAATTAAATTTTGATAATTTTGAGTTTTTGTAATTAAAATTTTTTAAACTACCTTGAATTACACTGTCAAGCTAAGAACAAATTTCACTATTTAAGAATTGTGTTGATTAATATATGTTTCAAAACGTGATGAAAGTAGAAAATAATATTTATATACATGATATATTTGTATATACTTTATACTTAGATAAGTTATAAATACATAAAAAAAAGATAACTGTATTGAAACTATATGAAACATTAATATATGATACATTAATTCATTAATGAAATGAAACATTTTCTTATAATTTCAGACAATGCATGTAAGCTTAAAAATAATTTGTAATTAAAATGTCATCCTTTTAATTCATATTTTAAAATTTATTAATTTAATTAATTTTCAGATTATAATATGAGTAATTGTTTTGGTAGGTCTATAATACATTTATTTTAAATTACAATGTATCATTAATAAATTAAACTAACCATTATACCAAATTAAAAACGGACATGTCCCCAACCCCACCCAATCAAAATCTTGATATTTTTTTCAAGTCAACATTTAGCAGTCAATTAGCAACAATTTGCAAGGCAACTTTCACAATTTGCAAGCCTTTAGTTTCATCATAAAACAAAAAAAACTAAAGGTGGGGCTGGAGACACATGTCCCCAGCCCCACCCATATCATTAAAGGCACATTCTAAAATTATTCTTGGACTATCATTTAGCAGCCAATTAGCAACGATTAGCAAGGTGGTCGCACAAACATTGAGACCAATATTTCGCACGCAAATGAGGTTTTTTAAAATTCACACATGTCTCCCAGCCCGAACCGACATAATGTGACATATTGTGGGATTGGGGACATGTACGTAAATTAAAATGTGTAATGTACACCACGAAAACACTTAATTTCGTTTCTTCCAATAGCCAGCACAAGTAAACTGAATACCTATAGTGCAGGACAGGAAATGTGTCGTTATTCGTTAACCAAATTTTTATCGATCAAACGAAGAACTAGTATGAAATATGACGTAAAATGAAAAAACAATTGTGACCCCACAAAAAAATTGTTTCCCATTCATATGACGACTTTAAGTCCTCGCTTGCTGTATGTGATTATGACATAATACATTTTTAGTTTTAAAGTACAAATAAAGAGGAATATTTTATTACATTGTCTATCTTCTTCCATTATTTAAATTTTTTATAAATTGCATAATCCGAGCAAAAATATTTTGAAAATTATAGGAACCTTGTTCAGAAAATGGAAATAATAATGTTTGTCGAAAAATTCAATGTCATCTCCTTGTATCATCTAGAACAAAATTACTAGGAGTAGCCACTCTGAAAGTTGAATATTATTGCACTTTTTCGACTTAATAAAAATTATTCAGACCCAAAAAATTACAAAATTAAATACAAACACTGAAACACATTATTACTAATACATTCATCGTATGTTTAGAATCTAAAAATACGTAGCATACAAACAAATAGAGAGATATAATATTACATACCTACTATAAACGAAAGGAAGAAATCCAAAACATGATATTGGAATATTTTTGAGTTAATCGTCGATTCTTATGAAAAATGCATAAATCAATTGGCATCGTAAAAAAAGATTGAAAAGTTGGTACTAATTCCTAGTCGAATTAGCATTTAAAAATGACTTTAAAAAGTTTACATCGATATTTTTCCAATTTTATTTAAATACGTAGGTACTCAAACCTGACCTAACTTATTAAACTTTCACCCCAAAACTTACTATGCCTATCAAATTAGGTAGATGAAATATAAATAGACTACAATCATTGGGTATACCAAAACGAAATATTTATATAAATTATTCTAAAATGTACTTTGTTTTTTGTGTTACACCAAAATTAGACTCTAATCAAATGTTTATTTTCGTAAAGGTATTACAAATACAGGTAAGTTTACAGATATTTCACATTTATGTTTTATGCATACTACATCTACATACATTCCATACATACTAGACATCCATACACAACCGAAAATATATTATTGGTTAGTGTAATAGTACGATTAAAAATAATATACTGAATAGGTGAAAATGTCAAATATCTAAATGATTTTGCTAGTTAATACATTTTTTATACTTATATAAAATATGATAGTAATAGTATTTTAACACACAGTAATCGCAATTTTTTAATAGATGCGCTTAACCATTAGTTAGGTACCAATGAATGTAGATACTAATTAAATATTTAATGTTTGTTAAGCATCTACCAATAAAGGTAAGTTCATTAATATTATATGTTTAAATTATATACATATCATGCGTCCTATTATAATCATTTATATTACCAAACAATATTATATAATTGATCAATGCAAACTAACGTCCGCTTGATAATTGTAAAGATTGTTATTCTATGCAAAATAGAAAAAAAAATATAAATTAAATCAGTGCTATCGATTTTTTATAAAATTTAAACCAAATAAAATAAGTTTAATAAAGTGTTCTAATAGTTTATAATTCATAGCACTAATCAATGTCTTATGTTTCTATAATTACAGCTGTTCACAGTAAGCTTATTATTGTTTATACTATTTTACCTAATTTACCTCAATTATAATAAGTGTGCATCACGTTTCGGCCTTGATATTCTACACTTTCTTCTTTCATATTTGTAAAAGACGAGTTTTCAATTTATATAAGGCCATAAGGGTGACGTGCTATGATACATGATATTTACAGGTAATGTTGTGTTAGTGGAAAGCCACATTGAAGAAGTGAATAAAAGATTTTAAGACTGTTAAATAGCGCTGAAAGAGCAAGAACCGAAGATAATTAAGAATAAAATAGAAAAAATTGTGTATGATTTTGAAGAATGTCATCGAAAGATGATTGTGGCTAAGTATGTGATTGTGATTAGGTTTATGAAATGTATGCAATTAATAGGACCAAGTACTAAGTAACCTAACCAAATTTAAACGAGGGACGTTCCCATTCTGCTGTCATTGGATTTCCCAACTAGGTCCTTGTAAATTGTGTTAAATTTAATAAATTAATTAATGAATAAATTTGTTTAACTAACAATAATTGTATTACTTATAGGCTGTGCAGGTAAGATAACCGATGTTACATAAAATAATGTTTGAGCGTATCGGTAGTAATAAGAAAGTGATTTATAATAATTAAATAGTTTACATTAAAGTTTTTGTTTTTCACAGTAAATTAGTTCAAATTAAAGTTAATGGAATTAACTAATAACTCTTTGTAAATATATTATATCAACAACTTATAATTTACAGTATTCTTCATTAATAATTTTAATAATTTTAATAGTTTATATTCTGTTAATGACAGTATTAGGTTTGTAAAATATTTCTTTTTTTAATAGAAGAAATCTTCCAATCATTTGGTGGCAAGTATATTATTATTATCGTTGTCACAAATACAATTTTTATTCCAGTCACTGCATCAACGAAAAAATATATATAATTCAAACATTTTACTATTTAAGAAATAACGGAAAATCTTTAAAAAATACACCGTGGCTCTGTTAAATATTTCGCTCTCCAGTTTATCAACAGCGACGGTCGTTAACGCGTCGTGGATAACTATTATCAGGGTAAAAGCACGGCGAAATTGGCGAAATTGGGCGAAAAATGGCCTTGAACACTGTCTAAAGGGAGTGTGGCTTAAATCATAACAATATTATCATAAATTATTTAACGAATCAAAAATAATTAATAACGATATTGTTAATTAACAAACGTGTTATGTAATAAAAACTGACAACAACATACACAATAGTCTAGAATACTCTAGTCTGAAAATTCGAATAAATTGTCACGGCCGTCACTATATTGTTTCCGTTTTTATAATTTCGTAACAATTCGGGATACACGTTGCCAACATTAAATCATATTACGGATACGGTTACAACTTTAAGAGTTCAATACTTCATACCCTAAGTGGTCGGGTAAGCTCATCAAGTGTTTATGCTATAATATAGTTCTTTGTTATTGTACAACTCTATTAGGATACAGAATCAGGCGCGGATCCAGAAAATGTTAACAGGGGGTGCTTTTAAAAAAAATAGATTTTACCTTACATAACATAAATTACGTAGTTTATAATACAAATTAATTGTATTGGTGGCTTAGACGACAGGGGGTGCCCGAGCACCCATAGCCCCCCTATGAATCTGCTCCTGTACAGAATATACATAAAAGTATCTAGCTATACAAATCACAAATGACACAAATCAATTGGTAAAAATAAAATATCTTATACGGACACGATAGTGTGCGTTTCGCTTTATGGTACGCGATACGAGATAGTATCGCGAAAGTGGGTAGCATGGTGCATATACTTATTTTGTTGATGTAGCGGTGACAATGGTTTTTTTTTTTATTGTTTTAAATAAATATTTGTAATATATGTAATATTTTATACAGCAAAATATCAAAAAATATTACAATTGTTTGTTAAATATCCGATTTTGTCAAAATTTAAATCAGAAATATCAATAACACCCATTTTTTAAATGTATGTGATTATGACATTTTTAGTATGCTGTTACATTGAAATAATATTATAAAATGTTGATAGTTTTAATATGCTATTTGTATAAAGTTAATTTCATAAGGAATCTTTCATTTATTTCCAAGCTTTTTTACTCACTAATAAAAATTTGAATATATAGATACATAACAAAGTATAAAGTATATAACAGTTAAAATTATTTAAAAAAAGCATTAATAATGCCAAAATATTAAAAAAATTATAGGAATCATTAACACATAATTTGAATATAAATATTTCATGAGAAATACAAGTCTAACAGCTACTATGAAAGTTGGAGATATAAGAATTATTTCCAATCCCAATACAAAACTTATATTTCCATAACTATAGTGGAGCTCACGAAAAGTGAGCGCTGGCGACCGATGGGTGGAGCTCAAATATTGTCGGGGCCAGGGGTTCTCTGATTTTCTAGTGTTGTTCTGTATTACCGGGTGACGCGACGGCATGCAGTGCGTCTTATGACATACTTCAAATGTTTTGGTTATCACTTATCACTGATGTAAAACGGAAGTTGGGATCGCTGCATTCAGCTCTCACTTTTCGTGAGCCCGACTTTAATTCCATAACTTATTCTAATATTATGCACTTGCTCATATTATATGACTTTAAAATTGTTTTATCAAACATTTGTTTATACATGTATAGATTATAAAGGTAAGAATTCTAATCTTACATAATATATAAATATATTATTTAATCACTATAAATAGACACTATTATATCACAAAAAAAAAATGTATGAAAAAGTTTGCTCTCGCAAAATAATGTATTTACATAATATTAATATTTTTTGAAAATCTTAAAAACTAATGTATTATACTAAATTCATTATAGAAATTATTTTGGTAATCTAATAGTTTATAATTCATAACACCGCAATCATTTATTTACGTTTATTTATTCACAGATACTGATAGTAAGCTTATAATTATATTAATTATATACTATTTTACCTAGTTTTTAATTAGTTTGTACCGAGATTTAACATTGAGTCCATCATGTCTGCCTATTTTTCATAGTAATGTATACAAGTTTGCAAAATATATAAGAGTGAGGTAAATATATGTTGGAGAGAAAAGAACCAAAAAAGGAAAGGGGTAAGATTCAGTTATCTGCAATCTTAAAAAAAATGTTCTCACTTTCCTCCACTACTAGCCATAAGATATTCAATATTTCAAAAAACATTAAATTTCACTATAATATTTCTCCTAAAGAAAGCCGTAACGTTTCAAAATATTATTGTGAGTATACAATACAAATGGTACATTTGGTACTTTCGAAATACCTAAGGACCAAGAAAAATATTTTGAAATTAAAATAATTAATAAACTATAATATTTATCCTTAGTTAAAATATCTAGTTTCATACATATTTAAAATTAAAATGTTTCAAGAAAAAAACTATATTTTTATATTTGTTTATATTTTTTAATAAAAAAAACCATTTTCCACAAATTTTTTAAATTTTAATTCTTAAAGAAAAATATTTTCACAACGCATTTTTTTTGATTTTTTAAAAACATATCATTAACATATGAGGAACATTGTATACAATTTCAAACCTTTAAACAGAATAAAATGTAGAAAAATGTCTATAAATAACTGAACGAGTCAAACAATTTTGAATACATTAAGTTAAACATGCATTTATCATGTACCGGCAATGCTTATATAACAATTTCTTGATTATTTTAAGTTCTACAAAGATTAGTTATTCGTTTATGAGTTACACCAAAAAATTTAGATCAATTTTATGAAATACTGCTCTTGTGTAGTGTAATAATTTTTGTTTCTCCGCCAACTGATATGTTCATATTGAACTCTTGGTGGGGTGGGACACCCTTTACAACTATATTATATTATATTGAACCAACTCTATTATAAAAGTACTAGAACAAACACTATTATAAAAGTACTATTGCATACATTTTTATTATTTTATTATTATTAATTTATGATTATAATAATAGCGGTTTAATGTGTCAGTATTTAATTTTTGAAATATTATTTTTTTTTTTCAGAAAAAATAATCAATAATAGAGGTAAGTATATATCATTATACAATTATGACACAAATGAAGACAAAGTTAATAAAAAAAAAACAACATAATATACATTTAATAAAAAAAGGTTTGGAATCCAAAAAGCACTATTGACGACATTTACAAAACCATGGAATGGCGTTTCGAGAATAGGTTAAATTTTAGTATTATTTCTCGGTCGAATTTGCAATTACTTGTTTATCCCAAACAATTCTTTTCTATATAAATAAAATAAATGTTATTGTAAAAATATATTAACGAGGAATATAAACCATAATTTACCATACAAAAAATGAATTAAATTATTCAATAATAATACGATCATTATGTATTTTTTAGGACCAACGATATTCAGATACGCCATTAAAGCATATGATTTACGTAAGAACATAATATGATAATAGATTAAATGTAACTTAAACTAATTGATGAAAATGGATTATGTTGCAATTATCAATAGAGATCACATTTTGTAGAAAACAAACAGTTCAAAAAGTATTTGCAACGTCTAAACATAAATAAACATTTTTTAATCGATATCTATTATCATATTTTTACAGTAGTTTTGCTCTAAACATTTTGATTATAAACTCACTAAAATTGACTGTTAAAGGATAAACTATTGCTATTATAAACAAACAAGTATTCCCTGTTACGCGTGTAGCCATACAAAGTCCAGACATAAGACGTGTCCGATGTGTGGATGTAATCTATGATTGTACCTACCTAATGCATATTAATATAACAATATTTATTCAAACTATCAATGATCATCAGTAAATAGCCAATAGAAAAAATAACTATTTAAACAATTTTTCCTACTTGTACCACTAGGGCATTGTGTTAATTATTCTTTCAATTTAAGAAAAAAAAGTTGTTCAAATATAATATTATAATAATTTTTTTATTTCAATTACACGATGATTACGATAACATTTTTAGTGTGAAAATCTCTGTTGATTTATTGCATTTAAAGCTACAAATCTAGTTTTTAATGTTCACTTGGCAGCATTCAAATATTTTTCAACCATCATAGTTAATAGTAACTAATTTAGTATATTACTTAATAGTTTTCTCGTGTTGCATGGGAGACTTCAATTATAGATAATTAAAATTAATACTTTTTTTTGTTTTTTATGTAGATAAGAAAGGTGCACTGGGACAAGGTAAATATATTATTTCCCGAAATTAGGATATAATATAGAAAAGTATACATCAGGTATGTCAAACACGAGGCCCACTGATCATTTATTTCTGGCCTGCGGATTCCGATTTAAATGGACAATCAATGGTAAAAATGTCTACAAGTGGGTACAGCTTTCCTTTAAAGTATATGTCATGTGTAACTCAAATGGATGTGTTAAAATTAAATGGAATGATATAAAATCATTGTATAAAAAACCAAAGTTCTGATTGATGGCGTTGAAAAATAAGTTTGAGCTTAAGGGAAACTTTTTGAATTGTTCAAAGTAGAAAATGCATGGAAAAATGTGTATTAAATTTAAAATTATAGACATAAACAAAAAAATTTAACGGATTTCAAAATCTAAACTTTTTAAGTTACAAGTCATGGTGATTTTGAAATATTTTGTCAAAATTCAAACTTTAGACACTTATAAAAGTCTGATGTAGTTTGAAGCTAAACTTTTTTTTAGTTTTAAAAATAACATGTTATAGAGTCATGCTTACATTAACATTCGGAGAAAATTGAATGAATACTATATTATTATTTATTTTGTTACAATCGAGTTTGTTATAATTTGGCTTTATGTTTTTCCTAATTTTTAATATTTTTTCCGAATCTTCTATTTAAAACTTTTGAGCCATTTTTACTGATGATTCACTAAGTACCAAATACATTAAACTTCAAATAGAAAAGATGCTGATAGAGAAAATCGAAGCATTTTTACTGTTCAATTAAGTGATACAGATACAAAAAAAAAATCACAAACACAACATCGTAAAATCAAATAAATTTAAATTTGTTTTTTTATTTCATTTCGGGTCAAAATTATGTTAAAGAAAAACATTATGTAGCTTTTCTGTCTTAGTGCTTCGATTTTTTTTATCATCATATTTTCTGGTATGAAAGTGAATCTTTAGTTGTAGGTATACGTAGTTAAAAGTTATAAATGGCAACGTCTTCACTCAGAATCGTTTTTAGAATTTAATGATATCATTGAATTCAAAGTGAACCCATCCAGTGATCCATTACAGTGACACACTTGACACATACTTTTCAGCAGAGCAGTGCCCACTTGCTAAACTTTTTTGGTTTTGTTTTTTCTGAAGCTTTTGAAAACTTTGGACACTTTTTTTGTGGGCTTCCCAAATCAAGAATTACATCCACTTTCCTACCAAAAATGTTGATGATGAAGACAATCAAGCATATTTATTTCGCCAATATGTGATGATGAAACACACACAATATTATAAAATCAAATAAATAAAACAAAAATTTATGATTTTCATTTGATGTCACAAATATGTTAGAAAGCAACATTATGTTGGATTTCTGTATTATCTTCTGGTAAAATGTAACCGAAAAAGTATTATCGATAGTTTTATACTTCTATAGAATATAAAGTATTAAAAAAATTAAAGATTTGTATAAGTTTTTTTTTTTTAAATTTAAATTTGATTTGCGTCCCCAATAGGTAGTGAATTATTTAATATGATTTGTCCAGTTAATAATTTGAGTTTGGCATGCCACTATTAATTATTCAAGATGAAATACTTTTCTATAGTTCTAAATGAACTGTAATTGAATAAGTATTATTGATTAATAATGATTATATTATAGTTATAAATAATATGAATATAATGTATTAAAAAATATTAAAGATGTGTAAAAATTTGATACATTTAATTTGCGTCTTGAATAGTGAACTGTTCAATATAATGAGGCCAGTTAATAATTTGAGTTTGACATGTCACTGTTTATATTAATATGCTGACAAACGCAACCCTTCTAAATGAACTACATTATAAAGTATATTTTTTTCTGTTAACAGATATCGTAAATAAATGGCCAGGTAACATTTTACATTTAGTTTAAAATAAAAAAAAAATATATTTTAATGCTTGATACTAAAATCAAAGCAATAACTATTTATAATCTCATGAATCGTAATTTAACACTAGTGATATTTTTCTAGTTTTCTATAAAGAGTTAAAAAAGCAAATCTTTCCAATGTTACTGTCGTTGTTTTTTTTTTACTATGACTTGCTCGTGACTATATAATTAGATATCTAGCATTTCATCAGAGATAACTATAGAATAGATTCATTCTCGAAGGAATTCCTTGACACTCAAGAAAACACGCCATGCAAAAAGATAGGGATAAAATATTTTTTTTTTTAAAACTCATTATACATTAAACATAATGGTTAGATGATTACTGAAAACAAATACCATTGTAAAATACTGAGTTGTATTAATTATTATCAACACTCATATTATATTATTGATACTGATCAGTAATACCACATTTGACTAGTAATAAGAAAATATTTTTAATCAATAAACTATAATACTATTTTATAATATGAATTGTTATAATAATATAATCATTATCTTCTTATTTTGTTTTATGCTTACATCTCTAATGTGGAATTATATAATTAATATTTTTACCTAAATTGAGAACACTTTTTTTTTTAGATAAATTAATTCCAAACACTTTTCTTGTTTTTTTTGGTGTCGACGACACTGCCGGTACTGCTAGCGCATTACTCCGTCAGTTCCACCATCGTTTATTAATATTTTTAAATCAATGACAGTACAAATTTAAATACATTTATTGCATTATGTCTAAGCTCACCGCAACTGCACATTCGTACTTGAGACCGAGAGTCTACTTCACAGACCGTCCATATCCCTTGGAGTATGTCTGACACGCCCGTTCTTCTTCCTGCTTGGGAGTCAGGATCTTCTCAACAATTTTATAGAAGATCATAAACTTAGGTCGACTTCCCTAAGTACTTCGGCCCTCATTAGGTAATTGACCGATAGCTCCTTAAAAACAGCCTACACAAAGTGTTATGTATGTCCTCGGGCTATTAGGGGTGACCAGACAGAATGACGAAGCCCCTGGAAAAACGATAAACAGTGACAGAAATAGAAGCATTAGTAATAACATTAGGCAATACAATGTTGGACACACAACAAACAGATTACCAAAAAACTTTGTGGGACAATTGACAAACCCACCACTTATTTTTTAAATATACAACTATGAATGTTTAAAATCCAATAAATTA
Source organism: Neotoxoptera formosana (assembly GCA_022818045.1). Taxonomy (NCBI): domain Eukaryota; kingdom Metazoa; phylum Arthropoda; class Insecta; order Hemiptera; family Aphididae; genus Neotoxoptera; species Neotoxoptera formosana. The sequence continues at coordinate 89,018,264 of CM040630.1, forward strand.
CAATTTATCGTAAACCTAATTATTTTAACCTTGAGGTAGTCAATTTTACCGAATCCTCACTCATTATAGTAACCAAATATTTTAAATTGAATAATTCTTTGTTTTAGATTCTTCACAACGATACTACAATGACTTTCTAATTAGATTAGGAATCATGAAGAGTTTACATACTACAATAGGTACGTATTCCTATGCAAAATAGATAATTTATAATAACATTTATTTACTTTCAGTTAAAAAAAAAAAAAAAAACGATACCATATAAATCTTTATTAAACGTAAATTTGTATAATAACTAGATCCCGTGCACTTCGTTGCCCATTAAAAAAAATTAATAATGCCAAATATATATGAATAATATATTTTATTTTATAATATAACGGTTAAAATATACTAAGTAATATCGTTACAGCAATATTAAATTTATTTTGAGTCATTATGTATTTTTATTCGTTTTATCTAGAAAATTCTGATCCGTCTCATTCTGTCCCGCCCAGCGTTGCCTGAGGCAAATATTTAGTTAAGATTAACCTCAAGCGATTTACATGCATCCAAACCACCAAGGTAATCCACTGAATTGGATCGCGGAAATATGTGAGCAGTAAATTATTAGGTAGGCAATCCATGAGATTGCGGACCCCATGAGGTGCGTAAGACCTAGGTCAAAGATTTGTTTTTTTTTTATAAATGTATAGCTGAACCGGCAACGCTTTGCTATTGCTATACTTTTCATAGGTAAATTTGACCCAGTGAACTTAGTATATCACCTACAATTTATTCATCTTTTATATAGCTGTCCTATACTGACCGTTCCGGGATTCCCCCGGCTTTTATAGACATATTTTCAACTATAGACATCTTTGATACAATGACGGCAAGTGCGAGTATATTGTGAGTTATTAGTACGAAGCGAATGACGGATGTCGGGTAAAAAGTGTTTTAATGCGTTTATAGCTCGAACCCAACACCACTGAATACGACGTAAGGCTTTAATTTTTTTTACATTTTTGTTATTTTTTTCAACACCCAATTAATTTTTCCACACTAAAACCTTCCCCTAGTCTAGACCTATTTAATAGTGAAAACCGAACTAAAATCCGTTGTTTAATTTTTGAGATTTTTGCGACCAAACAAACAAACGCTGTCTCTTTATATAATAGTAAGATAACTCGGTTAACAAAACTAAGATTAGCCACGCCTATAATAATCCTTGAGTTTAGACCTATTGAAAAACTAATAGCTAAGCAAAAAGCTGAAAAAAAATGAAAAAAAAATTGCAACCGTTACCGTAATCGAACTCGAGACCATGTCTTAAAAAGATTTAAAATCCAGCCTTGATTAATATTTTGCACTTAAGAGGCGATAACTCCGGAACCACTTATCGCACAGCATACAAACTTAGATAGTAGCCGATTCTTAGACCTACTGAATATGCATATAAAATTTCATAAAAATCGGTCAAACCGTTTGGGAGGAGTATTTTAACTAACATTGTGACACGAGAATTTTATATATAAGATAATCATAATAGTATATAATCTTGTAACGGTCCCCGCTTGGTGCGGATGACCGTTGCGTGATAAAAGACAAGGCTTTGATTATAAGGTAATCAACTTGCTTTATTTCTACAGTAATATAAATATTTGTACAACTATATGAGTGGAAGGTTCACTTTCCCGAGACCGCGGATGCGTTTCACGGAGCCAAGACCATCTTGACAAGAATGTAAATATTGTTATGTTTCATACAATGAGGGAATAGTACGGATTACCATGTCTACGGAGAAGTGGCGTCGGCTCGTGGGTTCGTCCGGACAGCGTGTCCTAGGCAGGCGCGCTCGAGGGGGGGGGGGGGGCTGGTTAACGTCGCGATAGTCCTGAAAAGGACTATTTTATTCTTCCCGTTATTCTAACGGTTTTCCACCCACTGCGTAGCCTTCGGGGCCCGGACTAGTGGATGACTGAAATCTCCGTTCGATGGTAAAGACGGCAGTACTAGATCGTCGACCAGTGTTGATGCAGAATTACGGCGAAGCCGTAAACTTGTTCCCGGTCTTTGCTTCGAGGTTCGCTAATGTCGTAGAGACTCATCGGTGGCGGTGAAAAACTTCGAACAATATTCGGTGGAAGCTGGTGGTTTCTCCTTTCTTCATAGACAGTGACTGTTTGTACTGGTTGTGGAGTCTATGAAGGTGGATAAAGAATTGATACTTGTTCGCTTTGCTTGCTTTATGGGGGGTGGCTGTGCCGTTAACTATTCTAGGCTTTTGCCTCTACTAGTGAATGGATGGTTAGGAGGATTAGGTTAGGTTTGTTTGTCTGTCCAAGTAAATGGGTAAGGTTTGGGTATTTGTTTGGTAGTAGGAGGGGGGAGAGTTTTAAATAGGAGTCTGATGTGAGTATGGTCTGAGAACGAGTTTTTGTAGAACATTGATTTGGATTGAGAGCGAATAGAGGTTTGGATGGATTTGATATTTGTCGATTTAAGAAGAACAGAGTTTTTGACGATTGTGGGCATACCCGTTATCGTACATATTCCGATGTTTTGGACGGATTCGATGCTTCTCCAGTGTTAGGGACCGATAAAAGGTGCCCAAAGGAGCCGGCATAGGTAAGAATTGGAGAGACGTAGAGTTTAAGTATGTTAAGTTTCGATGTTATTGGAACGGGACTAGTACTGTTAAGTATGGGGTAAACCATTCCGCGAGTGGGGGTAGCCTTTTTTGTTATATTTTGGACATGTTTTCCGAAAGTGAGATGGCGCTCAATAGTGACAAGGTATTTGGCATGTGTTGACCCGCTGACGGTGTGGTTGTCGAGTAGTAGAGGAGGTACGTGTGAGGTTCTAGAGCGTCCAAAAAGGATGCCTACTGTTTTGGTCGGATTAATTTTTATTCGCCAGCGATGGAACCATTCTGTAGCCAGGTGGAGTTGGTCTGGTAATTGTAATACTGTGCGTTTCGGGTTTTTGTTGAAGGTAAATAACATAGTGTCATCGGCGAAAAGCGAGATGTGTGCTTTAGAAGTGATCGGTATGTCGTTTATGTAAGTTAATTAGAGGGTAGGAGAAAGGCTGGAGCCTTGGGTGACGCCTGTGAGTATGTGTCTTGTGGACGAGGAAGAGTCTTCGATTTTAGTGATGAAAGTGCGGTCTGTGAGTAAGGATTCGATGATTTTAACTATTTCAGTCGGGAAGTTGAGTTGAGTTAATTTGTAAATTAGACCTACGTGCCAGACACGATCAAAGGCTTTCCCCACATCAAGAAATATGGAAGCGGTGTTTAGGTTGTCGTTAAAATTCTGGCTGAGGTGGTGAGTAAGTTTGATTAGTTGTAGAGTAGTAGAGTGTTCAGATCTGAAAGCAAATTGTTCTGGGCGGATTTTGTCATTGAGTTGGTTTTGCAGGTGAGTGAGGATGAGTCGTTTATAGATTTTGGATAAGGAGGAGAGTAGAACGATTGTTCGGTAGTTTTCAGGTAACTTGTGGTCCTTGCCTGGCTTGGGAATAGAAATTATGACAGATTTTTTCCAGGCAAGAGGAAAGTAGCAGATTCTGAAGGAGCTGTTGATAATTTGAGTTAGGGAAAATAAAACATTGTTTGGTAGAAATTTGAGAGCTGTGTTTGTGATAAGGTCGTCATCGGGAGCTTTCTTTTTGTGAAGGTTGTTAATGATTTTTTGGATTGTGCCAGAAGTAGTGAAAAATTTTGAGTTGGTAATGTTAAAGGTTTGTAGTAAGTGGAAGTGCTCGGTTACTTCTGGTATGTCGGGGCCTGGGTTAGTATGGAATTGGCGTTCTAGGGAGTCGGCTACCAACTCGGCTCGATCAGTGGCCGGGAAAATAATGCCGTTGGGGAATGTCAGTGGGTGAGATGCTGGACGTTTGTGGAGGAGACATTTGTTAAGTTTGTACAAGGAACCATCTTGGTGATCAAGTGAGTTAAGAAAGATATCCCACTGGTCGGTTTTGTTAGTTTCGAGTAAGATTTGGATCAAAGAGATTTTGGCATTAAGTTGGCGTTTGATGGTCGGGTCGCGGTTTCTCTGCCATTGGCGGCGTATTTGGTTCTTTTCCGTTATTTCGAGTTTTATATAATCAGGTATTATAAAGGATGAGTTTTTGCATTTTGGTGTAAATACGCTAGCTTCGATAGCGTGTTGTATGTTTTTGGTTTGACAATCGATTGCTAAGTCGATTGACTGCCTGTCGGTGGTCGGTTCTGTGGTTGTGTTAGGTAAATTTGTAAGGATTGTTTTGTATTTATTCCAGTTAATGAAGCGGTTGGTAGTTGGATTAGACGATGATACCGGAGTACATAGCGTCTCCAGAAGTATGGGGTTGTGGTCGGAAGATGATACTTGGTTGTTAGAGTGCACCCGTATTTATACGCATCTACTTGCCCTTGCGTTCTTTTGATTGGTGGTTTGTTTGTTAGGTCGATTGGTATCGATCGTGCTGTTTTCACTTAACTTATTTGTGAAAGATGTTTGTGTAAAGTCGCCTCCTTTGTATGACTTTACGTTGTTAACCGTGTAGTTTATTCTTAGCAGTCTAGTATTATTTGTTGGCCGTGCGAACGGCCGTTTTAGATTTATCGCGTGTGGTTTGTGCTGTATCAATCTCACAATTTAATGGACTGCAGACTAGCAAGTTTCTTACATGTAAACCTATATTTGATGCGTAGATACACCAACAAAGAAAACTAATTTAACACGAATTATATATAAATTACTCTTTCAATTTTGAATATGAGCAATGTAAAGGCAACACAGCTATTCGAGCCAAAGTTCTGAATTGCAATTAGTGCCAATAATAAAATTAATAGTTTGATATTAATAATTAAGTATTAGAGATGTACAAAATAAAATAAATTTAAGACACAGCTATTTATTAATTAGGTATTCAATTTAATGAAAAATTCGAAACTATTTAACTGTTTTATTGTGATAAAGCGTCTTGCAGTTATCTTTTAGTAAAGTACTAACAATAAAATAAAAATATGGTATTGGTCCTAATGTTCATTGTAACTTCTTTTTTTTAAATGTATTGATTTATGCAAAAAAAATGTATACAGCTAATTAATAAATAACTTGATGCATTTAATTTGACTTAACAAATAAGAAAAAGAAAAATATAATATTTTATCCAAATTATTATTGTTTGTAGAGATAAGATATGACGGTACAAAAACATTTTGTGAAAATTACAAACCAACGGTAAATTAAGTGATCCAAATCTCTGCAAAACAGAATACCTTTCATACATTTTAAGAATTACTTGTACTACATATTTAGTTCTACTGCAATGCTATTAATTTTTTTACCGTATTTTGTATTTTAAAAACTGTGTAATATCAAAAAAAAACCTAGGAACTCACTTTTGCTACATAGTTATTATGTTCCAAGTATAAATTGTTACTTTTAAATTATTAATTAATTTTATTCAAATATAATATGTTTTTTAGATTAACAAATAAACAAAATGTATAAGACAAATGCATTTATACATTTACAATAAATTTAATGATGTTATAACCTAACCTACAAAGAGTTTATTATTTTTATTTATAATAATAAAATTACATTAAGTTATATTATCTAAAAAATTATGTATTTAAATAATTTAAATAATTTTGATTTAGAATATTTAAATTGTAAAAAAAAAAATGTTTAAATATTTAAAATTGTAGTATTTTTAAGACAAATATTGGAGCTTTTATAATTAGTACATTTTATTGCTCAATAAAGGTCATTGGCAATCACACATAGGTTGGGGGGTATAATAATCCGGAAAGTATATGATTGAACAGTATATCGCCGGAATCGAAAAAGAAAAATCAATATTTTTTGAGAACGTATATATCCCTTAAAGGTAAAAAAAAATCAACCGTCCGTATAAGCACGAAAAGTTATGTACTTACCTCCATTTATCTGTTGAAATCCTTACAAAACTCCCGTGAATCATGATCAACTTTCATTTACATAATTTTACGATGATTTTTATATAAATACAATATATCTATATCCTATGACAGACAAAATGTGAATGATGTTTTTGATTTACATCCTAATAAAATAGTTGTTGATATTGTGTGTTTAGAAGATACTTAAACATAAAATAAAGTAATATACCTTATACCTAAGTTTCAATTATCTACGAACGAATAGTCTGTTGTATTGTACTATTGACTTTTTTTTACGGTTATTTTTCATAATAGTAATAGTAATAGTAATAGTGATATTCTTTATTTTAAAAAAAAAGACTCGCCGAAATTTCCTCGTACCGATATGGCCAGCTCTGATATGTCTTCGCGCCGAAACAACGTGCAGATATAGCTGTGCCGAATTAATGTCCTAGACCCACTTATATTATTCAATATAATATATTGTATTATTTATTTATAAAACTATAATAATAATTTATTTTACTATTGCATGTACGGATATAGAGGTGATTTTCGCCAAAAAATTACATTTATCATATTATCAACATTTAACAATCATTATAAGCAAATAGCATATAAGTATAATAAATTAAATATTTTTATCAAATTATATTATAATGTTATTAACTTTGACGTCAATTGAGATTTACCGTAGAATGGTGTTCATAGGTTATTCCAAATATTTTAGAAATACCATTGTGTAGGTACCTATAACACAGACACTGAGGCGCAATTTGTGCCCAAATATCAGGAATTCGTCAATGCTGAAGTTATGTAATACTCACGGCTCACCCAACCAACCGGATTCACACCTATTCATCACTTTGATATTTACCATTCTTAAATTCACCTTAAAAAAAACTTTTGTATGATTTTTAAGCGCGTGAAACCACCCACATTGTTACTTGTCGGCATTTTAAAATATCAAAATTCAGGACTGAGCATCACCATTTGAAACGTTAAGATTTAGTCATTTTATATTAAGGCAACTAATAACTTGGCAAGTTAAAATGCAATGCGTTCTATACAGTATTAATCAGTTAGTCTGCTGCCACGTTATTTTAATTTGTTTTCCTATTATAAGTCCTATAGATATAAAACAAATTTAGTTTACAGGTCATATTATTTTAATGTATTTAATGTATAATATTTTAAGTACTAAAATGGGACAGTCAAAGTGCTCAATTCATAATTTTTAAATGTAGATGGAGCTTTTAATAATCTATTGGTTTCACAAATAGCTCAACATTAACACTACCAGATAATTTGTACATTATATATATTTATATTATAGTATTGTAGCGGCCCACAGGCGTACAACAACCTTTGGATAAGATGTTAAGTGTTTTGAAATAAATTTGTAAAACTTGTTGAAAATGTGTTAAGTGGTTTTTTTATTAAAATGTGACAATTAATTAATTTAATACTGTAAATTATTCAGAGTTGAATATTCGAACGATTCAATTTCTAAGTCTTTAGAATATGTTGAGTTTTAGTCAGAAATATTCTAAGTCCAATTCAATTAAATTGTTAAAAATATTCTAAGTCCAAAAAATTAGTTCAATGAAAAAATAAACGTGAAGGTGCTCGCGGTCGCTCTGGTAGATCACGTCTGAATATGGGCCGTTTCGGGCTCCCTTATATATGGCATCCCCGTACTCCTCCAGTGTTTGTACAACAGCCCTTCGAAGGCTCCCAAGCTTTGTCGGTCCGATGTGTTGATTGACGTCAGTGTGTGCACGTGCCAGATGTTATTGCGGTTGCGCTACTGTGCCTTTATATTTTATATTATTTTAATATAGTCAAGTCTAGTTGTCAATCAGCAAGTTAAAATGATCGAAATATATTTATAATCTTTAAGTGTTTTCACCTATCTGTTCCTGTTTTGCAACAGGTAATTTACTCTACACGATTTCAATGGTTTGGTGGTTCATTTAATGTTTTCTACGAAAAATGATTTGTATTTCTTTACAATAGTTTTTCAAGGATAATGTATTTTCTTTTCTCCTACGATAATGATTATATTTTATCATAATAGTTTTCCAGGAATAATGTATGCCTATGTGAACGGCTGGTTTTACTATTTCCCTTCGAGGTCATTGTATCGTATACTTTCTCGATATTGGTTATATCTATTATTATTGTTGTGTTTTGAGCTTTAATATAAGATATGCCTTGACGCTTACATAATAGTAGTATATGTTATGTACTACCGGTACATAGCAGTATACATGTTGTACATAATATTATATTATGTTGTTATTTAGTGCAGTATACGGCATAAACATTATTATTATCAAAACAATCCAATATGTTCATAAAACATACTTCGAATATTTAACATAATTTAGAATTAATTCTTAGTCAGATAGTTTTACTAAAAACAAGATGTAACAACATAGAAACTAGGTTAAGCTATAATATATAGTTGTGGATATTTAAACAGGTGCTTAAAAAAAATATTGTGAATTTACGAATAACTTTTTTTTTTAATTATACTAAGTACGACTTATATAAAGGAACCTTGCATTACAATTTTATATTATTTTACATCGCAAATAACTTTTATCAACAAAAATGTAAATTAAAAAAAATAATGAAACTCGAAAATGTCTTAAACTTTAAATAACTTGTAAGGAGTCAAAATAATTTTAAAATGTTTAATATTGAATAAAAGTAATTAATTCAAAACATAAATCTCAAATAAATGGGAAACAGTATAATGTCACTAATAGTCTTTACTTATTAATTTAATCATGATTTAAAAAAAATATTAATAATTTTCGATTTGAGGAGGAAATTACTGCCCATACATAGTATATTATATTATATTATTATATTGCTTATTGACATTTAGGAGTGATTTATAATCTTTATTATATTTATATAAGTCCTTTAGTAGTATTTGGTTTGAACAAAAACTTGCCGAATTGGCTCTATGCCAAATGGAGGTAACTTGTTGGAGGTCGGTGGTGGAGACTTTGTTATGATGATATTAAACTATACGTACATTCTTTCAACTATTTTAATATTTTACACTCTTTCCTGAGGAGTTATTAGGACTCAAATTTAAAGTCCTGTATAAATTAAAATTACCTGTATACAAATGCATTTTTATAACCCAAAAATTATAAAAAAATTAATTTTTTCGAAAAACAAAAAATTATCTAAATGAAATAAGTAAATATTAAAATAGAACAAAAATATTAAAACTAAAACTACTAAAAGCATCTGACAGTCAGACTTCGGCACCACAGAATATGGAGTACTTGAAACACATTAATAATTGTAACTTGAAAAGCATCGTGTAAGGCATTCCAAAAAAAAAAAAGCTTAGAAATCTGAGCCTTAGTAACTATAAAATATTATAATATGCAAAAGAATATAATTATTTTGTTATTACTATTATTTTATAATATGCTTTATATTATTTATATTTATAATTTTATAATATTATTTTTATATCGTGCAATGCGATCTATTGGGTTATTAAAACCATACCATGATGTTTGGTGGTGTTTTATATAAAAGGTAGGGCAGAAAGAGACAAGTATCGAGGGACATGGACCTGTATGAGTTCCAGAAGCTCAGGACAATACCTATATTGTTCCGTTTACCAGTTTGGACATAAAGCAAATATCAATGCAGAGTCGTCTTTTAAACAGACATTCCAAGTGAAAGCTATCTTGAATAGTAGTTTGAGGTATATATAAAGTCATAAGCAAGGAGAAGTATCACCAGTAAATAGTAATACGTTGACGTCGTTTGTAGCCAATATATAAATCTTCTTTGAACACGTCCGTATCTTCGAGTGATTCAGCCAAACCTATATGCATCGGATTCCATATTACGGAGCAATATTCAAGTAATGGTCTAACAATTGAAACAACGTGTTTTTAGGCAGACTTCATTAGTGAATTATTTTGTATTTCTAATTTATTATAAAATTTATTATAAATTAGTATTTTTGAACAGATTTGACCTATATGGGGCAAAAACATCAGATTTTTTTGAAAAATCACACCAAGGTCTTTAGAATAGTTCAAATTTTTGAGTTTATCACCAATAATAGGTAATGCACTCAGAGTCAAATTTTATTTGAGAGCGGAAGAACTACATTTTAACAATAATTGTTTGTATTGTCGATGTGTAAATTAAGCATACGATTGAACATATTTTGAATTGCCAATTTATTCTATAAATCTCTAAAACAACACATACGAAGTAAAAAATTGCAGTTGGGCACACGCCATTTTTACGTTATCATTACATAATAGGCAGGTACAGGAATAGCACTAATTTAACAACACATTTTGAATTGACATTACATACCTATAAATATCTAAAACAACAACTTTTTTGTACAAAATATTTACTTAGTGGTTTATTTTTTCAAACGCAATAGTCTTGTATTATACCTAAGTACCTACTCAGAAGACTAAGTTTATACTCGTCCAGTGTAGTAATCTAAATAAGAATAACTATGATTTCCTATAGAGATGTATTAACGTTAATTGTGTTATGTATTATAAGCTGTAGTGGTACCGAAGAAGGTAATAACAACTAATATTTTGTAATTATAATATAATATAAAAATGATATTAATTAAAAAACATATCACTATTATTATATTATATACCTAAGGGATTACCAACAAAATAATTAATTATCTTAGTATGGAACTAACTATAACATAATGTAAAATAAATGCATCAATAATAATATGGGAACATATTAAATTTATGAGGACAGATTAATTTAAACACATTGTCTGTAACTATACCAAAACATTTGGTTTACCTCACCTTATTTAATAGCTAATATTTTAACAATAATTAAGCTGCAGATAAGAAAACTATTCAATTTAAATCATTAATTTAACATTTTATTATTTTAATACATAAGTAAATTTGAGTTATAAACTATTAAGATATTGGTTGTTTTTAAAAATTAAAATTAAAACTAAAATTGTTTTACCCGTCAAATACATTTATATGTTTTTTTTCTAGACATAAATAGTAAGTTTGTTCAGTTTCACGAGTAAAATAAAATACACGACCAATTGATTTTCATTAAAAATTGCAGCACAATAATTGTTATAAATAATTCATTATTATAATTGTTAAAAATAATGTTTCAAGAACTAAATTGTTTCTGAATATAATTCAACGATACTGTTAGTAGAATCATTTAGTTCACATATGTCTTTTATTTGCTATGTACCTGTACATAACCGATATAACGGATCAATTGAACAATAGTGACACCAAGGGTAAGGGGGGAATCTCGTTCTTTTTGCACAATATATTAGACATAGAGTCACGGGTCACGGACGAACGTTGAGTCAACTAGATGTAACCACTTAAGAGATATGGGTTGCCAAATATGAAAGACAACAACCTCGGGAAATTAGCATAGGGATTCTGAGAACAATCGAATAACAAATAATGTCTTGGTTATAGGAGGAGGGCTGCAATACGATTGCGGGCGGGCCTTATCAGAGGTACCTTTTTAGGCGTACGATTGCTAAATTATTTTTACTTCTAAGCAACGTTGCCAAATATACAGATTATAAGTGCACGGTAAATATCCGGTTAGGTTCAGATTGTTTATTTATTACTTATTAATAAACGTAAAGCTACAAGTTCCATAGGTACCCGGCATGTACCCGGTACATGTAGCACCGACAAAAATGTTAACGATATTTTTCTATAATAATAATTATTTTAAATTTTAATAATAATTTGGCAACTTCACATCTAACGCATCCACGCGTTATCGTACCAATCGTACTCTTTCGAATAGTCAAAAGCATGTTCTTTATTATTCCGGCACTGCGCGCAATCGTACTCCACTGTAGGAGGATTAGACCATATAATAAAGGGAGCCCGACGTGTCTGACCAGAGCCAGTACAAGCACCTTCAAGCTAGTGGACTCACTGACCAGGCACATGAAATTATACTCTAACAGTTTTACGTTTTTAATAAAAGTTTAAATCATATAACACACTTTGAGTTTAATTATTTCATTCCTGTATCTATCAACAGCTCGTACTTACAGTATCCGAAGGCTGGGATACTACATATTTAATAAAACAAATTAATCAAATAACGTAAAGAACTTTGTAAAGTAGACCATTGTTAAAGGGTAACTAAAATTTGGGCATCAATTTTAATCATACTGTCTGTATTCCAACCAAAGTTTGTAAACATTTTGGCATTTTTATAGATTAGTCAATTTTTAAATATGTACGCAATAGCAATAGTTGGTCAGTGTTCTAATAACAACATTAAAGTTATAGATATTTGATTGATCCTCCATATAATATTTATGCGTATATAACACATAATGTCTTATCAATCGAATGACATTTATCACATTTTAATTTATTTTAATTTATTTAATTTAATTATATTTTTATGTCTAGATTGCAAAAGTAAGGGTTGTTTAAATTAGTACAATATCATCAATTAATGCATCATTACAATGTTATCTATTATAGTACAATTTAGCCTACCTTTACTTATCAACTATTTCAGCTCAATCAATTTATTTAAAACCTTTTTTTAATAACCTTTTTTGGATTCGAGTGGAATATAATCATAGAATAATATTTAATTTTATGATGATTATTGATTTTTTTTTTGTATATCATACATAAATAGTAGTGTGTAAATAGATTAACAAGGAAATGAACCAATTTCAATTATTTTTAGTTTATTTATTTGACTACAATACATTTTCATCAACAATTTCAATAAAATATTATTAATTTTATTAATGAAATATTTTTCATTTCATACAGAATATTTAAATAGCTTTGGATTCTCAGGTATGTATAAGTTTAAATTTTATTTATGATAACAAAAACCTTAGTTATAACTATTTGTTTAGCTTATTACACTTTGCAATCAATTCAAAGTTCTAAAAATTAACAAATAAGATTCTCTTTATATATAATCTGGATAAAATAGAGAAATCTGGTTTATAATGATTGTATCTTCTCAACCAAATAATATCCAATTTACGCATTAGACTAAACATAAAAATATAAAAACATATTGTAACCATAAATGTACAATATGTTATCTGTTTAGAAGATTTTGGACTAGTTAACTTCTGTATTGTAAGTCAATTTAGTAAGTAATTTAGAACAGTTATAATCTTTAAATTTATTTTAAGTATATAAATTATATTTTGAATTTTTTTTTTTTTACATAATATTACTTTTTAATGCATTTTTGAGAACCCTGCAAATTTGACAGTATAAATATTTTATATATTTTAATTATGCATAACAAGTTATTTAATTTCAAAAATATTTTACAAGTGTTTTTGCGTACATAATATTATATTCTACTTTGTCAATCAACCAAGTAGTTTTATCACCTGTTCACCATAAGAATCCAGTCCATTTTATTTTGCTACTCTTCTGACCCACAACATGCTGGATTCTTCAAATAATAATTTTAGTTTTTCTGTGGTCCTAAATTCAAATAATATTTTTTCTTCTTTCTTTGGTAAAAAGGTTTTCTTTAAGGTCTTTCTTTCAAAAACTCCTATGCTTCAAATAATCCGATTTTGTGATTGGCCAGAGCCAAAATGGTAAATATCACAAGGGTATATTTAAAACCTTTAAAAAAGTTATCATCGTTTTCTTTGATTTATTTTTTACTATTTTTTAACTTAATTATTTCGTAGTTTATTCCCCATTAAGCATCGTTTATTGAATCAATAAAATTAATTTATACAGTAGATTAACCTGGACTAAACCCGAATCTGCTCACTGCAGGTCCAAGCTTCACGTGGACTCGGGTTTCTTTACTTTTGACTTAATCACAATGAGAGTAAATAAACCCTCTCAGAGTTCTCTGAATTTCCACACAACAGTTCCTTTTACGAAATTTCCCATGTACTACTAGACAGCTCTAAAAGGCTCTAAAATAAATATAGCTCCAAAAATAAAAATTGTTTCTTTTTCATAAAAAGTTTTAAAAATTTAATTGTCTGATTATTGCATAGACCCCTTTAATTGGTTTATTGGTTGAAGGGTGGGTGGATGACTATGCAGTATATGTGTGTATGGATTCAGTAGATTACGCAGGTTATCTAGATTTTATTGAATTATAAATAGTAATAATAGAACATATAATATATATGTATATTACGTATAACTTAAACATTATACTACTTGAAAAATGTGAATAATAACCATAATAAAATAACATATTCATTTAGACTTGAATGTAAAATATAGTTTTGCTCACGGAGATCTAAGGTCTTAGTGCATGGTTGAGATCCCCCGTCTCATCCACTGACATTAGTATATCTACTTATTTGTATATGTCATATTACATGATCGTGCTAAAACCTTAAACCTAATTTTTTTTCCACACCTATAACTTACTTTTAACTACAAGTTTTTCCATAAATGTATACATACACCTAAGTATATATATTCTGTATAAGTATAAAATTAGACATCCAGTTACTTTCCAACAGACTGGTCCGATGTACACGTTTAATAATTATATATTATTTAAATAATACAAAATATCAGTGTCTATAGCAGGTTTGACCTGATACGAAGTAATCATACAACGTTTGCAATGAATTCAATTCATTCAAATTTTTTTTAATTTTTTTGTAATTTACGTTTGCCATGGTCATTATAAAAAATGAACGGTTTTAGATTATTATGAAGATTTTAGAAAATACCACCATCTAACCATCGAAAGTTCAACTAATAAAAACCGTGAGTTTTACAATTACTATACCTAGAGAATTAACTAATTATCTGTTTTATGGATTACGATTTGTTAAGAGTTAGATTTCTTAGTTGTTTCACTTGATCCTATTATGCCAATGTATCATAATACTTGGTCGTATGCATTATAAATATTCTCTCTTGATCCGTATCGGCGTATCACGTACCATGTACGTGCCTACGACTGAATTAATACAGTACAAATGTTAATTTGTTGACCGCTGATCAGATATACTTATAATTATATGCAAATTGACATATCATGTTATGTTGCGCCCGATATGTGCCAGGAAGGCAAACAGTTATCAGGATAACAAAATAACTGTATGTGTATTTAAAGTATACCGGTAAACCATTCAATTTACTGGACTCATTGACAGTGACAACGACAATATAACTACAATGATAAAGAAGAGAGAATCAAAAGATAAAAAATTGGACAGTTAGGTGAAGAAGATATTATTTGTATATTTTGGGTAGCTCCGTGATTGCCTTTGTTGCCGCATTGGATACGATCTGATGTAGATTGTATTGAGATGATAGAGCAAGAAACTGTCATTTTGTTAATACAAACTCAAAGTACAATTCCTTGGTATGATTATGTTCATTAGGTACTTTAACAATTCTTCGTTTTTTTAAATAAAGTCGTAATTTACATAGTTTTTAATTACGTCAGTCACACATGGCATTTTTATATTTTTTGTCAATTCTATCCTCTATTCCAATTAAGTGTATACTGCTTTCGCGCGTGCAGACTGAGCCGCCGATCGTTGTCTGGACCCTTGGCGACGGCTAGGCGTTCTGTCATTAGCCGACAGTCATCGCCGGTCGGCATTAGTTGTATGCGGTGGTACTACTATACTCTATTCAGAATAAGTCTGGAAAAAGTCACACAGGCGTGTCCGCTGTCATGGGCTACAGTCATCAGCACTCATCGTGATCGGTCGGCGACCGGAGCTCACCACCGTGTATACAAATTGTTCAAATAATTTTTAATGGTAATGGGTTCACCACTTCATCGTTATCACTCATGTTGATAACATAAAATTCAAAAATAATGTTACAAAAATAATTAATTAAACAAACAAACAAAAAACGCCGAACGCAGTGTATACGCGGAGTTGTTAACAGGTGGGATGTTGGCTGAGTGATGAGAAAATACAGTCAGGCTGTATACAACTGGATCGTCGACAACAGCGCTCGCCATATGGCATATCACGTGACACACCTGCGCAAAACCGGACGCGCATTCGTTGTCCATTTTTCCAGACTTATTCTGAATAGAGAATAGACAGCTAAAGTTTCATGATGGCCGACACCACCGCAAGCGTTGGTGCCCATTTTGTGGTGGGAGTGCGTGAACAAAACGAGTTTTGGTCGGCCGAGTGATATACTCTTATTTGGAATAGAGTATATACGCGTAGTTAATCGTTATTTTTGAAACTATATTATAATAATTTGAATAAATACCTTTACGAACAAATTGTTATAACAATTATAGTCATGTATTAATTATTATGTTCAATAACAAATTAAAATCTGAGAGAACATATTAGGTGCAACCTTATACAGTTATACGGGTTTACCACACAACGTCTATAATAGATAATAAAATTATATGATACAGCTTATTTTCATTTCATGCATTTTTCGGTCATTTGTTTGCTTGTGTACGTTATTCTCTTGAAGAATGCACTACCAAAGAGGAAATTGATCAGGATCAGAGTAAAAAGAACGGTGAGTTTTTACAATTAATTTAGTAATTTAAAACATATTATTATGATTTACAATGTATTAATGTACTGTCTGTGTTTTATATCAAAATAGTCCTATCTTATACCAATTGTACCATCAATCCCAGTCTTTGGATAACATTTCTAAAAACATATTCAAATTTCTATGAGTTACACTTGAAAACAAATTCCACAATTCAATGGAATTTAACTTCTTATCCTTCTAAATTAGATTTTTGAGTATTTTAATATGTTTATAATGATTAAAAATGTGAGAAAGTCGTTTTCAAGTGAATTTCATGTCGAATTAAGGGTTGACAGCCCAAATGATGGTGGAAAAGGAATAATAGATATTAAATATATACTTACCTATTTATTTTACAACCCCTAGAACTCTTGCTATATCTCATGACTCGTGAACTGATTCCTCTATACGTTTGAGTCTTCACCGTGGTTCACATAAAACATTTATTTTATTTCACCCTTCGACGCACACATGCACATGCACACCATTTTTATGATAGTCGTTTCATGCCACGGTGGCTGAGGTGTAACCATGGATATTAAAGAATGGATAGGCTATTTTGTAGTTCAAGGAGGAAACGAACATGGTAATACTTTGAGGTAATAAACCTAATTAATGTATTACAGACCCAACGTTTAACACAAATACATAGGTAACAGTTTTAGCTGCATTATAATATTGACGTTTATATGTCTTATGGCTGGGGTCATTCTATACATTTGTATGACACCGAGAGCGAAGGTGCAACACGATTGCGCCCGGCTTACCTTTTTACATTCAAAAAAGGCAACACGATTGCGCTCGACCAATTAGCACTATCGCGCCCGTCTTACCCTTTTTTACCAGCATAAAATGCAACACGATTGCGCTCCAATATATTATATTTATATATTTGTCCCGTATATGTTATATATTATATTACTTTAACAATTTGCTAGTACACTATTTAAAAATAATTTTCCTTCCCAATTTTACTGACAACAAAATTAAATTTTTGGCTTGGTTAAAAATTTCGAATTACTTTTTTAACCAAGCCTACAATTAGAAATTATTTCTAATTATTAGTATAAAAAAAAAAATGTAATTCGAAATTTTTAATTTTTAAATTTAATTTTGTTGTCAGTCCTAACCCTGTAAAATTGGGAAGGAAAATTATTTTTAAATAGTTTACTAGAAAATTGTTAGAGTATATATATATAACATATACGGGACAAATATATATATATAATATATTGGAGCGCAATCGTGTTGCATTTTATGCAGGTAAAAAAGGTAAGACGGGCGCGATAGTGCTAATTGGTCGATCGTAATCGTGTTGCTTTTTTTGAATTTAAAAAGGTAAGCCGGCCGCAATCGTGTTACACCCGAGAGCGTTACCATGAACCCGGCCTTACTCACCACCCTGCTCGCGGTGCAACCCGATTGCTGACTTTTTACGTTTTTACCTGAAAAAAATTAACACGGTTGCGGACTTTTTATCTTTTTATATTTGAGAAAAACAACACGATTGCGCCTCAATGCGATTTATACTTGCCCTCTTTAAATATTTTTTTTTGAGCAAACACAAATATTTAAATTAATTTACCAACATTAATAATAACTTAATACGTATGTAAAAAAAAATCTTATAATGTATCACAGTAATTACGCGTCAAAAAAAGGAATAATATGCCGATATTTATTTATAAAAATAAAGAATTAATATTTACTCATAAATATGACAATTAATAACATAATTCGTATACTAAAAAAAATAAATATATAACAAAAATCAAGTTCTTATAACTTTTTAGCACAAAAACGTGGTTCTAATGTCAGCGAATAATTATTTAAAGATATTTCATTATTTTTATATTTTTTCCAAGTATTTATTATAAATGCAATATCATACAGTATTACTGTACGAGTTATGATACAGCTCTATGATTACGACATTGCATCCGTTAACGATTACGAATTACGATTTATGACTAACGGCCTCTCTATATTACTCTATGGTCGCTGTCGCGTTCGCCGGCGCGTGCCGACAGGGCAAACCTGTTTCCCTAATATTATTGTACCATTCCCCACACACGCCGACACTGTACCACCCCACCTGTCAACAAGTCGCCTGCGGGCCAACGGCCAAAACGAAGACGCCGGCAACGTTCTTTTTCTTGTTGACCGCTGACCATCGTACACGTCAACGACAATCGTCAAGTCCAAACCTCAATAAACCACGTTTTACTTTGTGTATATTTTTTCTTCTCTCGAGGTCTGATCCATCAAAATTATGGGCTAAATAATTTCACACATGGGCCCAAGGTGGTCGAAGACAACACCATGCAACAGTCCGATCAACATCATATTTTCGTCGTAATGTATTTTTCCCCAAACGACCCCCAGTTATAAAGATCATACAGTTTCTGTTTCTTTATTATATCCCCTGTCTGATGTATTTCATAAAGCCACCCCGATAACCGTTCTGTGGAGCCGCGGGCAATATCCCCTTTTTACAATATTTGACTCGGTAACCGTCCTCCGGAGCCGCAGTCACCAATATTTGCCATGTGCCAACTTTTATATTTTATTTTATGCACTTGCCATGTGCCAATATGTATTTCCTTTCATTTTGTATTTTGTGCACTTGCCATGTGCCAATATGTATTTTATATTTTATTTTGTGCATTTGCCATGTGCCAACTTTTGTATTATTTAATTTGCGCCTTCAATAAAAATGAACATGATTGCCCTTAGTTACTTTTTCTTTTATTTTTGTTTAGTTAAAATGTACACAAAAACCCATAGGTTCTGCCGACATGGCTCCGGCCATCACGCGGCTCGGCCTATGGGTCATCCCACAAGTGTCCCCCTTGTGAGGTGGGTGGTTTTGGCCCCTAAAAAAGGTCGAAATCTCACACGGTGTATTCAAAATTATCAGTAGGACTATTTTCAATTAAATAAGTAAAAGCATCTTCTACATCTTCCGAAGGTAAAAATCTAAGTGCAAAAAATTGTTTCAACCAAACACCTATTTCAGATTTTGAATTAAAGTTTTTTAATAAATAACTGTCACTTTGAATTTTCATGAACCAATATTGTCCTAAATTAAATCTGCAGGCCATAAATATAATTTATAATAATTGGTTATTATAGTAATAAAATATTATTAGACGCTATATAGTATCCACTGGCCGTAGCAATTGTGTATACGTATACTATACTATACTATAGGTTGGTTTCTTAAACTATAATCCTTTATTTAAAATTATTTAAATATTTGTGTTTGATCAAAAAAAAAATATTTAAGGTGCGCAATCGTGTTGTTTTTTCTCAAATATAAAAGGGTAAAAAGTCCGCAATCGTGTTACGCCCCCCTGCCCGGTCCCCAATTCTATACCACGGCGGCTCCCTTTTACGCTGAAATGCACCTTTCATATTTCGGCCAGTGTCACTTTCGGCCACTGTCCCTTTTCGGCCAGTAGTTTTTATATCACACTCACTGCGTGAAAAAATAAAACAATTGCCAATAAACTGTTATAACATATTACAATAATAGAATAAAAATGAATATAGTAATATAATGTATACATATACAATAATAATTATGATAATAAGATATACATTCTTGAATATGTCAACAATTATGATTTCCTAATACATTAGTTGAATAAAAATTAATATTATTGTCTCATAATACCTATATAATAATAATTATGATAAAAAAAATATATGTTTATAAAAGCTTTGATTAAAAAAGAGTGGAACGACTCGCAAGCATTAGTAGTTCTAGTAAGACTTGCAGACGCAGCAGCCCAATATTGAGGTGGAAATAAGCTCTTTTTATTTATGAAATTGTCAGTCGACAGTCGAGTAATCACAGTATTATTTTAATCTTTCGTCATCAGGACAGTCGAAATAAAATCATTGACAAAACATTCTGATATTAAGGTGGGCGTAAAAACAATAAGCCAAAAGTGTGTCTAATCCGTTGTTCTATTTCAGACCGCGTATTATTATAATCTACTGATAATCCAAATGTTTGTACACTTTGTCACAAAAGTTGGGTTAAATGGAATCTACAACCCACTATTTCAGTGTTAGGACAAACGTCTTTGACAGCTCTGTGATTTGTAAATATTGTTATTTATTCGACTAAGCTAATAATATGCTTATCAATAATTATAAAAATGTAATCATTTAAAAAATCACAGTTTTGGATACAATAATATTAGGTGCAGTTGTTATAATTCTAAATTTTAAAGAAAAAAGTACTGACCGAAAAGGGAAGGGTACATTTTGGCCGAAAAGTGACACTGGCCGAAAAGCGAAAGGTACATTTTGGCCGAAAATGGTTTCTCCCCTATACCGTACTTGTATAGTTTCTGAATCTTCTATTAACGTTCAGGATCTTTTATTAATTTAGAGGATCTTTGAAATCTCAGGATACATTTTCTGGATCTCCATATCACAAGATCTTTTCTATTTCAACCTTGGTCGGTAGCCATATGACATATACATGCCCGATGTATCTAGTGCAGATACTCTTCTAAACTGTTAATTTAAAATTGCTGTTTGGCGTTTATATATTATAAATAAATAAATAAACCTTATAAATATATTTAACCGGCCCAATGTTTAACATAAATAGAAAACACCTCTGCTAGAATGAGAATCATTAATAAAAACACTCTTTCTCTCTTCCCTATTCCAGCACACTTCCCTCTACTTTGTTAATATACACATTGCCACGATCAGACAGACAACATGCCCCTTGTTTGAAGCTTAGTGTCTTCGTTGTATGACGCATAGGGACAAGACCACGTTCGCCCAAAAATGACCTTTCTCTTTTTGCAAACGTAGCTTATTGCCAAAATATTTGAAATGTTGTTTTCGCTGACCAACATAATAATGCTACTTGTTAGAAAAACTGAGATGAGAAAAGAATAATAGGTCATCATGCCACTGCACGTCATAGTTGGGCTCGTTCAAGTATAAGGCATAAGAAGTATGTTTATCTATATTATAGATTCTATAACAAGATACTTGATTTCATAATAGTTTACTCATGTGCATCAGTTTATCATTGAGCATACCTTATTCTTATTCCTTATACTATATTGATCAAAGCTATAACGTGCGGTGGCATGATGTCCTATTATTCTATTCTCATCTCAGTTTTTCTACCAAGTAGCATTGTTATATTGGTCAGCTGAAACAACATGTTTCTCTAACCTTTGTCTTAGCATGCTTCCTGATCATTAGATTCTACACATACACTGTTTTCTGACCTAATAATACTATTTAACAAACCATGTAAATTAAATAATATGTATAATATATTACTTAAAGTATATTATAATAATAATAATTGCCATAGGGTTCGGGTTTATTACACTAACGACAACTAGTGACTAATTATGTACATTTTAACTTATCAATCTAATATTTATGTTTTGAAACCAAAAATTATATTATAAAATATTAATGCAGTATAAATTAATATTATAAACGATATCAGTATAATAAAAAATAAAATGTTATACTTTGTAGACGAATATTTGAAAATATATTTCTTTCACTGTATAACGTACAGATCGGGGTGTAAGTATAATTCAACTAAGCGATTATTTTTATAATTATATATTTTATTATTATATTTGTCAATATTGTAACAAGTGAAAAAGAACATTGAAGAAGAGGTAGTTATTATTTTTTAATTTGTTATAGACACACTAAAGGTACCATATATGTATTGTTTAAATTTCTGTGAGTATAAAGTATAAACAACTAAATATTGAATTTCAGAAATCTTGAATAAATTTAATTATATAAGTTTTAATATAATAGAAATATAATAATAAATGTAGGTATTCAAATAAATTTTAGAAATTAGAAATGAAAACCTTTAGAAATGTGAATAGTTAACTATTATTCTTTATACTTTAAACTGTACATTTTTCGAAAATATTATATACATTGAAGTAGAAAGTTTTAAGTTCATATGACTATTGACTAGTACTTTTTAAATTAAAAAATATAATGTAAAATCTGTAGAAAAAAATCCTTTGTTATTAAAATATTAACATTTATTATATTTTAAAATCCAATGGTTATAAAACATTTTGAAATTAAATTTGATTTTTTTGAGTTTTGTTAGTAAAATTGTTTAAACTACCTCGAATTAAAGTCAAGCTATTGACTAAGAACCAATTTCGCTATTTAAGATTTGTGTGAAGTATATGTTCTAAAACATGAAGAATGTAGAATGTATTTACATGCATGGTATATTTTTATAATACTTTATACTTAGATGAATAAATAGAAACCCAAGAGAACTGCATTAAAACAATATTAAACATTTTCTTAACATTTCAGACAACACACGTAAGCCCAAAAATCATTTGTAATTAAAATTTAACAATAGTTATAACTACATAAAAAATAATACAGAAGTTGATCAATACTTCTCGTCTATATACTCACAGAAAGTTTAAGACAACTACAATATTAAAACTTAGAGCTGAGCATTGCGTAACAAATATTTTTTAGAAAACCATTGTGTATATGGTGATTAAAATTAAACACTCATTTATTCAAAAAAATATTTTCATTTTTGTTTATATTTATTTCACATAATTACAAGAAAAAACATACAACAATTAGATAAATAGTTTTATTTTTATTACATTTTTTCGTTATAATATTTTTTAATTTATACTTTTTTGTTCCATAAAATACATTTTTAATTCCGCCGAAGAAGAATATAATTTGGCGTACAACAGAGCGTTGATTAATCACAAGTTAATTAGCCGGCACATCAATTATCTGCATCATGAAATGTTTAAAAAATTAATTTATAGATTTCAGTTGCATTGTTAGAGATTAGAGATTATGGATTATTTATAGCTACTTTATTATTATTTTAAAAAAATACAAAAATGAATTATTGTTTATTTGAAATTGTATATTCATTTTAAAAACTTACGTACATTTATTACGTACTTTTAACAAAACATACATATATTTTATTGTTTTAAACTTATATTGTACAATAATGTATGAAAATATTTTCAAAAATTGTCAATAGATTTTGAAATCATGAGTGTTTAATAGTAAAATAATCACCCAGAATTCATACATTCATAATTTTAAAAATGATTATGACATTCATCTGGTTTCAACATCACCAGTTGAGATAATCTGAGATTGTTATTTTTTAACATAAGACAAAACTACTGAGACCATCAAAAATAATTTGTTCATATCTGCACGAAACAGATTCCAATAGAGTCAAACATATGTTTATTGTTCCAAGAGCAGTAAATATAATATAATGTACCAAACTTAATATTAATTTTAATATTTATGCATCTATGTGAGTTTTTCATATGATTTGTGCACAAAAAAAAATCCTTTTTAATATTTTTATAAATAAACATTACTGCTAGTTAAATACAATGATACGCGTCTTATCATTGTAATTATTTTTGTTGTGACGTTATATTATGCATTTTCAAAATTGTATTATTCAGTTTAAAAACTAGATTTTATTTTTAAGTTTATAAATTTTATAATTTTTTTTAAAAATTCATTTGTATGCGTAGTGTTTTTTAATATTTATCACATATTGAAACAATATATCATTAATTCGAATTTTTAAATTATTAATTAAATTGATTTTCAGATTTTAATATGAAAAAATGTTTTGGTAGGTCTATAATACATTTATTTTAAATTACAATCTATTATTAATTTAAATAAAAATAAATATGAATTATATAATATAGTTTATTAATTTAATATGCCGCATGATACAGAAAATTAAAAAATAAATATATACTCATATTTTTTCATTGAAAAAAATGACATAGCTGCTTAGTGCTAAACAAAATATTGAATAGAGAATTTTTATAATATAGGTAGTTTGTTCCACGAGATATTATAAAAGTACTGCGCATGTTGAATGAACGGGACGTCGTATCCCCTCCATGCGGGTATATTTACATCGCCAAGAATTTGGTGGCATCCCCAGGCAGAGCTGATGCGATTAGGTTTTCTCGCAGTATATGATCTCTCGTGGAACATACTTTAGAAATTATTATTAAAGCCTATAAAATATAATATACAATTAACATACAATTGTAAAATATTACATTTTTAAATAAAATAATTATATATTAGTCAATCAAATTAACCATTATACCAAATTTGTAAACTTGTGATAATTAATAATTATTTAATATTTGATTGTTTGTATGTAGTAAATCTTATGAGTAGTAAGTCTACATATTTATTTATTTTTATCATATTTAGACATTTAGTACCATATAAGATGCGTGTAGTAAAAGTTATCTGTTTAATATATTAGAGGATAAGATGTATAAGTGATAAGAAGTTTTTTGTCTGATCAAAATATGTAAATCAACTAATAATATGTGTTTAATGATTAATTTTAATTCATTATAAATTCATTCTGAAAAAAGATTTAAATTCAGATAATAAGTGCTATAATGGATTATAGTATACAGAACATTTTGAATAAAAATAATTTTTTTTATTTTGTACTCTACGATTTCAAGAAATATATTTAAAGAATATAAATCAAACAACGTTATCTAACTTTTATTTTATCAAACCAATAAATCAGTTTCCTGTAATATTTATATTTTAACTAAATATCGTTATCGACTATTTTACATGGTACGAGAGTCGGTACCCACAATGAACCACACTCATACTAATACAAATTTACATCTAGTACAAAGATTCCAGACAACGTTGACGAGATTATAAATCACCTAATTGTTTTGACTTAAATAAAAACTATAGTGAGGTCAGATATTTAGTTGTCACCCTAAATATGGAAGAAATCTGTAATGAACGTGTAAAGTACACCACGAAAACATTTAATTGGAATGTGTTTCTTCCAATAACCAGCACAGTTAAACTAAATACTTAATTATAATAACTAATACACGACACCTCTATAGTGCAAGACAGGAAATGTGTCGTTAATTAACTTTTTATCGATCGAGCGAAGAACTAATATGAAATATTACGTATGAATTTAACTACCATCGTGACTCCCCAAAAAAATTATTGCCCATCCAGATGACGACTTTTATCTACCATCGAAAACAAAATTATCTGAAAAATACTTTTTGTTTCATAATTGCGTATGCACTGCATTCAAGGATCAATAAATTAAATAACATACAATACGATATTATCAACGACATTAACTTGAAACCTATGTATTGTTAAACGGAACACAAAGATTTAAAAATGATATGACGTAATAGCGAGACAACGTTAAATGAGTACCGTTGAACAAGAACTTACTGTATGTAATTATGACATAATACATTTTTAGTTTGCAAGTACAAATGAAAAGGAACCTTTTATTTCATTATCAATCTGTTTCCTAAAAAATCAAAATTTAAAAATCTTCAGGTCAAAAAAAAACATGTAAAAAGTAAACAATAATATGCGATGCCTGAATTCCACATAAGAGTACGGAGTCCACATTCAGAAACCAGTTAAGTGGTGGAATCAGAAGATTGACAACCTTAGAGATAAATACATCAGGAATATCTGCATTTATTTTAGGGTGGTGAAGAAACGGAGTCCTGGTGGCAGCCCAGCGGAAAGAATCTCTTTTAGGGAGGCACGCAAGGCTTTAAGCGCTTTGATCCACTAATCCCTGAAGCTAAGCTGGGCTGGCCTCTACGCATCGGTTGATAGCAATCCATTGGGTGTGGCTTACAGAATTATTTCGGGTCAGCTGGGTAGACAGAATACAGGTATATCGGCAATAGGACGCGAAAAAGATATTGCTGATAACCTATTCCCTTCTATTCCGATTACTAATTGGCAACTCGTGTCAATGGGTGGTCAAATAGATCTTGTCTTCTCATCTACTGATGGTAACAGATTAAATCCTGACAATGAGTGCACTCTCATCTCCACGTAGGAGATTAGGCTAGCAGTGTCTCGACTGTCAAGGTGCAAAGCGACCTGGTTACATGGGATTCCTAACGAAATGCTTTCGCTGATAGCCAATAGGTCTCCTGATATATTTGTAAAAATGTACAACCGATGCTGATGAGAGTCAGTTTTTCCAGTTAGGTGGACAAGAGCCAGACTTCAACTATTTCATAAGGGCCAATGGACCAGACAAGCCCATTACTAGCCCATCTAGCTTTCGGCCCCTGCATTTTAGACACAGCTGGGAAATTATTTGAGAGGATCCTCCTACTAAGGCTTAACGATCACCTAGACCAGTGGTGCGCAACCTGGGGGTCGCGACATTTTATTAGGGGGTCGTCAATAATTTTACATACAATTTGTACCATTATTTTGGTAGGAAGGGGGGGTCGTATTATCAAAATAAATAATTTTGGGGGTCGTGGATCAAAAAAGGTTGCGCACCACTGATCTAAACAAGACAGGTGGACTTACAGAACCAATCAGTTTGGCATCCAGAGAGGTTGCTCTACTGAGGACTCCATTACTGTGCTTGATTAGGCAAGTGGGCAAACCATTTTCTCTCACAAAATCAGGATCTATGGATCCTGGTGGCACTCAACGTCCAGAATGCCTTCAACTCCGAGTCACGGGAATACGTTATGAAGCTCTTCGATGCAGAGGAGTCCCTCGATACCTATTGAAAAGTTTACGGTCGTACATCAAGGAACGTACACTTACTGTTAGGACATTCGGTGGGAGACCGAATCCTTCTCGCTGGCCGACCTCAGTCAGACATCTCGTCTGGAACTCTCCTCTTCCTGAGCCGGCCTTAGCCCGCCGCTCTGGTGTAGTGTACTTGTGATGCGCATTTTCCTGACTTCATTGATATGGCTGGATGCCCATTTTTCACATTTGTTGACTTCTAGTTCAGGCTTTTCTGCTCGCCAGTCTTTGGTCTAGTTCAATTTTCTCAGCCCGGCTAATCACCAGCAGACCTCGTGTCTCCTCCTGTCTATTACTCGTATGTTGTTGTGGGCGATGGTGATTCTCCGTTGTTGGTTTACACAGTTTTCCTTTTGTGTCCGTTCTTATATTATGTCGTCGCTCGGAAATCCGATTGAGCTGCTTCCTCTTAATCGTTTCCCGGAGTTTCGTCTTTGGCTGTTATAATCTCGGATGATGATGGCGATGTTTGCCATGACTAGTTTCTGGACTCGCCGGTGTAGGGTTGTGCAGTTTTCCTTCTGTGTCCTCCAATCTGTCTTCTGTTATTTTCTTCGATCCGTTGAGCTCCCAGTCAACGGAGCTTTGCGTGTCAGTGGCCCGATCCGTTCACCCTTATCATTTCTTCCTTTCTTCCACCCTTCCTTTATCAATCCCAGTGATCACACGGGTGATGCCCAAACGTAGTCTTACTAATACCCCGGCGGAACCGGTCTCTGTGTAGCATTTTCAGATGAGCAGTATAGGGATGTGAGATAGGTCGCAGAGCTGTACCCGTGTTCCGGACGTCTTCAGTTCGAGCCTCTGGTCTATTGTTGGTGGTAGGAGGGCGATGTTGGCACTCTCTGGACGCTTTTGTTGACCTGCCAGTGTTTGGTTGTATACAGTTTGCCTTCTGTGCCTCCCCCGTTAGCCAGAAACGGAATTCCGTTTCCAGTCAGCATCACGTGGAGGTGGGGGTAGGAATTCACCAACGACTCAAACCTAACCTAGTTTATTCCACTTTCATGACAAAACATACCATGCCTAAGTTAGATGAAATATGAATATGCCCTAATCATAAGGTTAACGAAAACGAAATATTTCTATACATTATTCCAAAACGTACTTAGTTTTTTATTCAACCAAAATTAGAGACTAATCAAATATTTATTTTTGTAAAGCTATTAAAAGGTCAGGTAAGTTCACTAATTTTTTACATTAAAGTTATATGCATACTATACATATTAGACACCCATACACTACCAAAAATATATTATTGGTTAGTGTAATAGATCGATTAAGGATATAATAAATAGGAGAAAATGTCAAAAATTTGAATGATTTTGTTAGTTAATACATTTTGTATACTTATATAATATATGATAGTGATAGAATTATAACAAATAGTAATCACAGCTTTCTGCTAAATGCGCTAAATATAAGTTGCCAACGCATTTGGTATTCTAAACGAAAAATAACGGTAAGGGCCACGAATTGGGTTTTATTTTACATACTATAAGTTGTGTAACCTGTGTATATCTAATCGTGTGTAAAAGAACGTCATCTTGTACTTGTAAACAGTGTTATTCTACAAAAATATTACAAATAATTAAAACAAACAAACATCATTACCAATACAATCATCGCTATACTTAGAATCAAAACACAAAAATGTAGATACTAATCAAATATTTATGTTTGTTAAGATTATAAAAATAAAGGTAAGTTAATTTTATTGTACGTTTAAATCATGTACATACCATACATATTATGCAAATTTATATTACCAAACAATAAATAATTGATCAGTGCAAAATAAAGTCCACTTGATAATTATAAACATTGCTATTCTATACAAAATAGCAAATAAATTATAAACCAAATCAGTACCTTCGATTTGTTATGTAATTTAAACTAAATAAAATAAGTATAATAAATTGTTCTAATAGCTTATAATTCATAACACCAATCAATTTCTTATGTTCATATAATAACAGCTGTTGGCAGTAAGATTATATTATTGTTTATACTATTTTACCTAATTTACATAATTTATAATAAGTGTGCAACAGGGTTCAGCATTGATATTCTACACTTTTTTTCTTTAATCTTTGTAACAGACGTGATTTAAATTTAGTGCGATGTGCTATGATGCATGATACTTACAGTTAATATCATGTTAGAGGGAAGACACGTGGAAGAAGTGAATGAAAGATTTTAAGACTGGTAAATAGCGCTGAAAGAGAAGGAACAGAAGATAATTAAAAATACATCAGAAAATATTGTGGTTGATTTTGATGAATGTAATCTAGAAATTGTTATGACTAGTGCTAGGATTTGTATGCTAATGAAAACAATGAAATATGCATTTTTTTTTTAGAATATGCAAAAATATGCATTCAAAATTATATGTGCAAAAAAAATTGTTTATTTATTGAAATAAATCAGTGATTAGCGATGGTTTAAATATAACATAATTGAGATTAAAAATTAAAAATTATTTATTTATTTTTGCATTCTCTATTTATTATTTTATTGATACATTTACATAATACGTAGACTAACCTAATACACGTCACGACGACCACATATTTTTTTTTAATTTTTGACTCCAAGAAGAATGATAGTTTTATAGATGACCTCAGAAATATTATTATTTGCCAATCGACAAATTTGAGAGTAGTTTCTGGTATTTTATGACACAAATGATGCTGTTTAGAATAATTGGTGTATTTTACTAATCAGTTGTGAGACCGGTCATGCTGTAGTAATCAGAACGTTGGGCAATAGCCAATACAACCGATTAGAGATTTTACTGTAGCAGATATGCCAATGCAAAAAAATAATTTATTAGGGGTAATTTATGATTAGTATCAATTGTATACAAAATAAAGGATAATGAGTTGAGATGTTTCGGTTATGTAATGAGCAAAGGCAACTAGGAGGCTGTATACAATTCAATGTTTAATTATAGATAAAGATAGATGACTGGAGAAAAGATTTAAAACCAGAAGTTAGAATGACACGAAAAAAGCTGATGTGAGTAAAGTAGAGGTGGGTGGCTGACTACATATAATTAAGAGTGTAAGGAGAATAAGCACAAGAAAGTATAATCTACCGAATTCATAATAAATATTACAATAATAATATGTATATTAAATACAATATAATACACTATACAATTTAATAATAAAACGTTTGCTTTAAATTTAATATACCATAAGGGTTCGATCAGTTTCCCCTCGGCCACCACTTAACTATTTGTTTTATCAAATCATCGCAGAGCAACAGTCCAATGCCAATCAATTTGGTTTGACCTCAAAGGCAGCATATAAAGTATTTTATAAGTAGTTCAAAATATTATTAAATACATATATAATACTTAAATTCTGGTTAGATTTAGCCCATTGGCACCATTGTAGGATCCTGGTCAGAAAGACCCCTAAAATGACACATTCAAACAAATTTCACATAGGGACGTTCACATTCTGCTGTAGATGGGTTTTCCAACTAAGTCCTATTAAATTGGGTTAAATTAAATACATTCATGAAAATATTTGTTTAACTTACAATTATCTAATTACTTATAGAATGTGAAGGTGAGATAAACGATGTTAATATAATGTTTAAGCTTTTTAGTAATAATAAGAAAGTGATTTAAAATAATGAAATAGTTTGAATTCAAGATTTTGTTTAACAAAATGAATTAGTTCTTAAGTTAATTGAATAAATTAATAACTCTTTGTAAATAATATTTACTAAATATATTATATCATCTACCAATAATTTACATAATTCTTCACCAATCATTTTAATAGTTTATGTTAATGTCAGTATTAAGTTGGTAATATTTTTCTTTTTTTAACAGGAAAAATATTCAAATCATTTGATGGCAAGTATATTATTATTGCATTATGTTCTTTGAAAGCTAAAGTTGTCCACCTTGGAGCACTAGAACTAAAAAGTTATAAATTGCTTGTATATTTTCAAAAAAATTTGGCAGCTTCATTAGAAATCTCTGCAGAATCACATAACATTAAATTCAAATGATGCGCACAACAGTGTACATATTATGGTGCATACCTATGATAGGTTGATGAAATTCTCTGATTTTACACCACTATAATTATTACTCATGAGTCATGACAGATGCACCTTCATACCCTTGACCACAGCAAATTTGAATATCAAGATTAAGAGATTGCATTATTTAAAAAATTTAATTTTCATAATCTGCAGCTCCGTGTTTTTTTAGTTCAAAAAATCTAAAAAATGTTTCTTTTATTTCAAAAATTTTTCTTTTATAATCTACTACAATGTACCTAATAATTAAACTAAGTTGATATAATTTTGTGATGTCTTGAGTAGAATCTGCTAATAATATAATAATTAAATGGTTAAAAATTAAAAACTGTACCTATTTACCTATTTATTAAACAATTTTGATAGTTGTAAAATGCTTTAGGTATAAAGTTAATTCCATAAGGAATCTTTCATTTCATTTTCAAGCTTTTTTACTCACAAAAAAAATGTGTTTGTTTTTTATACATTCCAAAACAGTTAAACCGATTGAAATTAAATTTGGGACGGAGATACATTAGACCTCTGAGAAGAAGATAGGCTAATTTTAAAAGGCAGAAATCTAAACCCGGGAGGTGATTCTGAGATTTACGATAGAAATATTTGTTTTTAAATGGTTGCCTAGTATATTTTAACCGTTATATTATAAAATAAAACATATTATTCATATAGAATTGGCATTATTAATTTTTTAATGGGCAACAAATTGCACATTAAAAACTAGTTGTTTATAATAAACACAAATAATGCCAAAATATTTTAAATTTTAAGGAATCGTTTTCACATAATTTAAATACAGATATTTACTAAAAAAAATAAAAGTCTAACAGAAACTACTACCTATGAAAGTTGGAGATTAAAGAACTATTTCCAATTCCAATGCAAAAATTATACGTCCAGAACTAATTTAAAAACTTATTCAAATATTATGCACTTTCTCATATATGACTTCAAAATTGACTTATCAAACATTTGTTTATACATGTATAGATTACAAAGGTAAGCCTACTAACTTTACATGTTTTTATTATTTACTCTATATAAATAGACACCATTATCACAAAAAAACAAAATGTTAAATGAAAAAGTTTGTCCTCATGATAAATTTATTTATTTATAAATATTTTTTGAAAATCTCAAAAACTCATGCTGGGTACCTACTAAATTGATAACGAAAATTATTTCGATAATGGTGTAAATGGTGTTAATCTAATGGTGTATAATTCATAACAACAATCATTTACTTACTTTTATTTATTCATAGATGCTGATAGTAAGCTTATAATTATATTATATATTTTTTTACCTAATTTATAATTAGTGTATAGTATGATTTAACATTGATGACTGCTTATTTTTCATAGTTATGGATAAGTTTACAAAATATATAAGAGTGAGGTGAATATATGTTGGAGAGAAAAGAAACAAAAAAGGGAAAGGGTTAAGATTCATTTATCTGCAAACTAAAAAAAAAATGTTTTCGCTTTGCTCCATAACTGTTAATACTACCTTTGATATTGGCAGTAGTCATAAAATATTCAATATAACAAAACAAATTATATTTTATGATAATATTTCTACTAAAAAAATATTTTCTCTAACATTGAATATCAAAAAATTATTCTGTGTATAGAATAAAATTATATACATTCAAAGTACCCAAATACCAAGGAAAACATTTTGGAATTAAGATAAAAAACTAAAATTATTATTATTCGTTAAAATATATAATTGTGTGCAAAAATATAAAATTTAAATGTTTTAAGGAAAAAAAAAAAATTTTTTTGTTTTAAAAATATGAACTAATTATTTTAAAATTTTGGCAATCTTCGTAAAATTTATAAATTTTAATTCTGAAAAAAAAAATGTCATAATGTATTTTATTATGTTGTGTTTTTTTTTCTGTCATCCCTTTTTAGTGCAGTAAAAGTGCTCCTTCATCTTTTTCTTCATCTTTTCCGATAAGATAAGATAGTGGTACTTTGCTTGGGCATGGCTGTAAACCGATGACATTTTTTCCGATTTAGATTTCGGTGTTCGGATATTGGTATTTATTTTTCCGATTTCGATTTGAGTTTTTAGGTATCAATATTTATTTTTTCTGATTTCAATTTCGGTTTAGGATACCAGAATATATTTTTCCGATTTTGATTTCGGTTTTTGATTACTGGTATTGATTTTATTCGATTTCGATTTCAGTTTTGGTATTGATTTCGGTTTTAATGATCTTTACTGGTATTTAAAACCGTTATCCGACATCGGTTTCATGGATTTTGAGATTTACGATGGAAATATTTGTTTTCAAATGGTTGCCTAGTATATTTTAACCGTTATATTATAAAATAAAACATATTATTCATATAGAATGGGCATTATTAATTTTTTAATGGGCAATAAAGTGCACATTAAAAACTAGTTGTTTATAATAAGCATAAATAATGCCAAAATATTTTAAATTTTAAGGAATTGTTTACACATAATTGTAATATAGATATTTACTAAAAAAAAAAAAAAATCTAACAAAAACTACCTACTACCAATGAAAGTTGGAGATTAAAGAACTATTTCCAATTCCAATACAAAAATTATATGTCCAGAACTAATTTAATAACTTATTTAAATATTATGCACTTGCTCATATATGACTTTAAAATTGACTTATCAAACATTTGTTTATACATGTGTCATGTATAGATTATGAAGGTAAGCCTACTAACCTTACATATTTATATTATTTACTCTGTATAAATAGACACCATTATCACAAAAAAATAAATGTTAAATGAAAAAGTTTGTCCTCATGATAAATTTATTTATTTATAAATATTTTTTGAAAATCTCAAAAACTCATGCCGAGTACCTACTAAATTGATAACGAAAATTATTTCGATAATCTAATGGTGTATAATTCATAACAACAGTCATTTACTTACTTTTATTTATTCATAGATGCTGATAGTAAGTTTATAATTATATTATATATTTTTTTACCTAATTTATAATTAGTGTATAGTATGATTTAACATTGATGACTGCTTATTTTTCATAGTTATGGATAAATTTACAAAATATATAAGAGTGAGGTGAATATATGTTGGAGAGAAAAGAAACAAAAAAGGGAAAGGGTTAAGATTCATTTATCTGCAAACTAAAAAAAAAATGTTTTCGATTTGCTCCATAACTGTTAATACTACCTTTGATATTGGCAGTAGTCATAAAATATTCAATATAACAAAACAAATTATATTTTATGATAATATTTCTACAAAAAAAATATTTTCTCTAACATTAAATTTCAAAAAATTATTCTGTGTAGGATCTAGGATAAAATTTAATACATTCAAAGTACCAAAATGTATAAAAAAATATTTTATTATGTTGTGTTTTTTTTTTTTAAATGTATCTGTCATCCCTTTTTAGTGCAGTAAAAGTGATCCTTTATCTTTTTCTTCATCTTTTCCGATAAGATAATAAGATAGTTGGTACTTTGCTTGGGCATGGCTTGAAACCGATGACATATTTTCCGATTTCGATTTCGGTGTTCGGATATTGGTATTTATTTTTCCGATTTCGATTTCAGTTTTTAGATATCGATATTTATTTTTTCTGATTTCAATTTCGGTTTAGGATATCGGTATATATTTTTCCGATTTTGATTTCGGTTTTTGATTACTGGTATTGATTTTATTCGATTTCGATTTCAGTTTTGGTATTGATTTCGGTTTTAATGGTCTTTACTGATATTTAAAACCATTATCCGACATCGGTTTCAAGCCCTGCTTTGGGGGGTCAATAGTTAGAAATTTAACACAATAGTTTTGAAACACGTCAGGCCAAAAAAAAAAAATAAGTAAAAACGGGATTTTTTTCGCAAAGCGAATTTTTGACCAAATCGATTTAGTTTTTTGGTGTAAACAAAAAAAATCACAGTACATATATGAAATTTTCTACCTATAAAAGAAAAAGTTTATCGGAAAGTCAAACTATTTTTTTATGAACATTTGAAATTAAACATAGGATTAATTATTAATAATTATTTATTATTAATTAATTATCACCCGCATTATCTCGGAACGATTTGCTTATTTTGATGTAATTAAAAAAATAAAAATAGTAGATATTTTTGTAAACATTTGGATTATCATTTTATATACAACAAAAATTGTTTAAAATATCCTGAAAATTTTTGATCTAATTGTAAGCCTACAACATTATCGGTCTTTTCAAATTTTTTTTCTTTAAAAATTGATAAAAAAAAATTCGTTTTGTCAAATATCTTGAATATTTAATATAAGAACTCTCATAAGTTGTTAAAACAACAGATCAAAAATAATGAAAATACATAGTCACAATTATTTTTGTATAAGCATTTTAACTTAAAATGTTGACCGAAATATATTTTATCATCGAACATTTGCAAATTGTTTTGTAGTTAAACATTTATTAAATATTCAGTTATTATAGGTAAAGATTGAAAATTTTAAGACAAGGTTTTTTGTAAATATTTTATAGTGTAGCCAAAAAATCAAAAAAATGTATAAAAAAAACAATTTTTTATAGACATTTAAGGTTCAAATTTAGACGAAATTAGATATTTTTATGAAGAATAACAATCTCATTTATGTCTTTGTAATTTAAAAATATTTTTCGTTTTTTAGGTTACAGCTTGAAACTTTTAAAGTATATTATTATATTTTATACACAAAAATTAAATGAGATATACAATGTTCTCTGAAAAAATTAATCCAACCTACTGTATTATGAATAGTAAAATTAATTATTTTTATATCAATTATATCTTAATTACACTTAGTTATATAGGCTGACAGACCACCTTCGCTCAGAATCGTTTTTCGTCGATTTTATGTGACTGAAAACAAAACTTGCTTACTTTTTTTAATTTTTAATTAGAATAATATGATCAACTTATAAAGAATTTTGTATTCAATTTCAAACCTGACCGATTGACATTTTAAGAAAAAAAATCAATAATTAAAAATGTCCATAAATAGTTTAAAGGAGTTAAACTATTTTGAAAATTGAATCAAAAACAAAAAATGCTAATATAACAATTTGTTGATTATTTTTAGTGTCTAAGAGTATTTGTAATTCGTTTTTGAGTTACACCAAAGAATTAAAATCAATTTTATCAAAAACTGGTTTTGCATAATATAATAATTTTTGTTTCTCCTTATGGTTTTAAGGAGTATAGAAAATTTTCAATGTAGACCTCTCAAAAATCTCAATTTGATACAGTTTTCTATCAAAAATCAACTCGAAGTTAAAACCCAATGCATAAAATCGACTACTAATCATGTATACACTAAAAAGACAATTAAAAAAAAAATTCAATTTGCCGAATGACTACTGAAATACTCAATGTACGAATGTGCCAACTGACATGTTCATATTAAACACGTGGCGGAGTTGTACTGGAATTAACGTTACTGATGATAAGTAGTTGTTAAACAGAAACAATAATCGTGTATGATTTTTGAAATATTAAACTAGAAGTTTGTTAAGTCTAAACGTTTGATGAAAATTGGGCAGGGTTCCCTGGGTTCCCAGTCCCCTGGGTGATGTAGCGTATTTGAAATGTATATGTTTAAGTACTGAGAAATGAGGATAACAGGTACAGACGAACAGTGGGTTTGAGAATGACGTCCGATATAATATGTTTATTTGTGGATAGATGACATTTAGAGATATTTTAGAGAATGACACAAAATTATCTGGTGTAAGTAAATTAAAGGTAGATGGTTAACTCTATGTAGTTGGCAGCGAAGGGAAAAGAAAACAAGAAAGAAAAAGAAACCTAATTTAAAAAAAAATATTTCAATTATATTTAGTCTATTAAATACAATATTCTTTGGTAGAAACACACACACATAAAACTTTTTAAAGAAATTCTCTTTAAAATTATAAAAAAATATAAATGTATAAGCAATCTTTAAGGGAGTGAAGTAAGAATATTAAATGGAACAAACTCTATTATAAAAGTTCAAGCGCATACATTATTATTTTTTAATTATTATTCATTTATGATTATAAGAATGGTTTATTGTGTCAATATTAAATTTTTTAAATATTATTTCTTTCACCAGAAAAAATAATCAAACCTGTTGGCAAGTATATGACTATAAAATTCAGACACAAATAATGACAAAATTAATAAAAAAAATATACTAATACATTCATCGCTTCACCAAGATCCTTAATACATCAAACATATAAAAAAAACATAATATACATTTAGTAAAAAAGAGGTGGGAATTCAAAACATTGGTACTATTGTCTATTGTCTATTGACGACATTTTACAAAACCGTCGAATAGCGTCACGGGAATGGCAAAACATTGATCCTATTTTCCGGTCAAACTTACACATTACTGGTTTATCCAAAACACAAACCGTTTCTATTCATAAAAAACATAATTCAAATAATCAAAACCTTCCTATCCCAGTTTCGTGTCAAAACATACTTTTACCTATGATAAATTATTAGGTGCCAAAAATGATTTATTAATAATTTTAAAAATACGAACTATTCTCATAAACTATTCTTAAACGTAGGACCTTATTTATATCTTGCGTAAAAATGTAATAACCAAACATTTATGTTTATAAACTCATAGATTATAGATTAAACTTTTACTTAGATAATATTTAACACTTAACTTAAATA
This sequence comes from Neotoxoptera formosana, assembly GCA_022818045.1. Taxonomy (NCBI): domain Eukaryota; kingdom Metazoa; phylum Arthropoda; class Insecta; order Hemiptera; family Aphididae; genus Neotoxoptera; species Neotoxoptera formosana. Next base: position 89,056,155 of record CM040630.1, read on the forward strand.
CTATAATAATAAATATAGACACGTCAATATAACCCAAAAATGTAAAGGTGTTCTAAAATATACCGTGATAAATGTAAGGTATTTAAACTATTGAAAAAAACATTATATTCTTTAGTGTAGTGTAATAAGAATGTGATATTTTTCACTTTTATTAATTTTTCTTATCTACTCATACAACATTGAATTTTAGCAATAGTAAGCAGAAGTTACAGATTACATTTTTTCTATCAAGTGCTTATTAAACTTGGAATAACAATTTACCCAAATTGCTTAAAGTATTCTGTTGAAATAAAAGTATATCTGTGATCGTGTCACATTGTACTTACAATTGTGTTTAAAAATACCTAGTTTCACAATTACTGTTAAGACAAATGTCTTAATTTTAAGAGAAAAATGTCCTTTACACAAACATTATTTTAAAAACTAAATAAAAAAAAATTCTGATAGCATCGTTGCGTTGATAAATTGTATTTTTATGTATATTAACGAGTAATATAAATCATAAATTGTCATACAACAAATGTAATAAATTATTGAATAATAATACGATCATTATGTGTTTATTAGAAACAAGAGTATGCGTATACGGTCTTAAAGCATATGATCTACGTAAGTACATATAATTATAAATTAAACATAACTTAAACTGACCTACTAGATAACTGATTATCAATAAAGATCACATTTTGTAGAAAACAAACTTTTAGAAAAGTTTTTGCAATGTCTAATGACAATTTGTACAGTCTTTTAATATTTTTACAATTTTTACAGTGGTTTTATTCTAAACATGTTGATTATCAGCTCACCAAAATGCACTGTTTAAGGATAAACTATTGTTTATAAACAATCAAGTGTTCATTGTTACGCATGTAGCCGCACTAGGTACCTACAGGCAAAAAGTGTGTCCTTAAAATAGATGTAGACTACGAGTGTACCTAATGGATAATAATATAACAACATTTATTCAAACTATAGTCTATGACAGTGTTAACCATAAAATTGAATAGTTATTTAAACAATTTTTCCTATTTGAATCACTAGGACATCATGTAAATTATTCTTCCAATTTAAGAAAAAAAAGTTGTTCAAATATAATATTGTAATAATATTTTAATTTCAAATACACATGGATTGAGAGAACATTTTTAGTGTGAAAATGTATTATGCTTCATTTCATTTAAAGCTACAAAGCTAGTTTTTAATGTTCACATGTTAGCATTCAAATGTTGTTTAATCAATTAAATTTGCATTTGTTGCAAATGGGACTTTAAATAATTTATTATAGATAATTAAAATTAATACTTTATTTTTTTTATTTTTTTTTTAGATAAGAAAGGTGCAATAGGAAAAGGTAAAAATATTATTTCCTGACATTAGGTTATAATACGTATAGTAAAGTATACATCAGGCATGACAAACACGTGGCCCACCGATCGTTTCTTAACCTAACTTTTTTTTTTTATATACATTTTGGATCAACACATAGGGTGGTACCAACCTTCCGGTTATTTCACCCCTATGTCCCATCATTAATTGGTCGAAAATAAATACAATTTACGCTATTTGGTGTCGAGCTAGGCCAAGGTTAGGTGGCCTGCCTTCTCCTCTCCTCAGCTTCCTTTTTCCTCATGATTTCTTCTATCATGCCGGATAGAATGTCCCAATTTGCCTTTGAGGCAAGCATCGTCGGGATGAGGTTGCCGGTGTTCAAGTCGATCCCCAGCTTCATTTCTGCTTCTCTTCTTCTTGAGTACCAGGCATCGCAATTAAATATGGTATGTTCAGCGTCGTCAACTGGTTCTCCGCAGAACCAGCATTCTGATTTTTCCAGGTTGCCGAACCTCTTCAGATCTGCGGCGAAACACCCGTGACCACTTAATGCTTGCGTTAAGTGGTAGTTTGTCTCTCCATGTTTGCGGTCTATCCAAGGACCGATTTTTGGTATCAGGGCGTGAGTCCATCTCCCGTTTTTGCAGTTGTCCCATTGGTACTGCCATGTGTCCAGGATGTTTTCTTGTGGTTCTACCAGCTCTCTATTTGTTTTCTTATCGTGCAATTGTTTCCTCTCTTTAGCTAGCAGGTCTAGCGGGGCGATGCCTGTGATAACCGAAACTGCTTCTTTGGATGTGGTGCAGTAGGCGGAAGCCACTCTCAGATTTATACGTCTCTGTACTTTTAGAAGCTCAGTCCAGCCTGTCGCACTCATTACATCCGCCCATACTGGAGCACCGTAGAGCATCACGGAATGAGCTACGTTGCTTAGTAGCTTTCTTTTTGTTTGTCTTGCGGCACTGATGTTGGGCATGATACGTGCCAGTCTTTTCACTATAGACCCTGCCCTGGCTGCAACTGTCTTTGCGTGTTCAGTGAAGTTCCATTTGCTGTCGATGTTTATGCCCAGGTATTTTATGCACTTCTTGGTGGGCACCAGGTGTCCGTTTACAACGATGTTCATTTCGTTGTGTGTCCTGGTTTTTGTGATTATCATCGCCTCGCACTTTTGTTCAGCCAGGGACAGGCCTACGCTCGTCAGCCAATCGTGAGCTACTTTTGCAGCGGAGGAGAGTAAGTGCTCGAGCTCCACGGAGTCCTTTCCTCTAGCGACTAGCGTGACATCGTCCGCGAACGCCAGGTACTCAACTCCCACTGGTAGTCGCGTTCGCAACAGACCGTCATAGAGGACGTTCCACAGGGTGGGGCCTATGACGGACCCTTGTAGTACTCCGCAGGTGACGTCGATCTTCTTCACGTTTCCGTCTTCTCCGAATGCGAGAGTACGGTTTTCCAGGTAGCTTCCGATTATGTTCTGGATGTATCCTGGGACCTCCTTTTCATATAGCGCATCCATTATTGCCCTCCAGGGGGCAGAGTTGAATGCATTTCTGATGTCCAAGGTGAGTATTCCGATTTTTTGATTTGGCTTGATTGTGTCCTTCAGGGTGTTGAGTGCGTCTATAGTAGAGCGTCCTTTCCGGAAGCCAAATTGCCTGTCATGGAGTCCGTTGCTTGTGTCGAGAAATTCTCTTAGGCGGTTGTCTATAATTTTTTCGAGAAGCTTTCCGAGGCAGTCCAAGAGGCATAGGGGCCTGTACGAGGCAGGCTCGCCAAGGGGCTTGTCTCCTTTTCTTATGAGTACCAGTCTTGCAGTTTTCCATGTTTCTGGGAAAGTCCCTTCCTCGAGGCAGGTGTTGTAGATCTTTGTGAGTGCATCGGGATTTAGTTTCGCAATACTCTTGACAGCTTCGTTGCAGATCCCGTCTGGTCCCGGAGCGATTTTTCTTTTTAGACTCTTTGCCGCGTTTTGTAGTTCTGACTTTCCGATCTTCCAATTTGGGTGACTGCTCTGGTTCGGTGGCAGGTATGTTTTCTCTCTCGGGGGATTTTGTGGAAATAACCCATCGACGATGTGACGTAATCTGCCTGGGGTGTCTAGCTCTGGGATCGGGGGTGGTCTGATGAGCTTGTCCATCATGAGCTTATATGGGAGTCCCCACGTGTCCTTCTGGACCAGGTCTAGACCATGGTAGTGTCTTGGTTTCCAGCTGTTTTGTCAACGTTTGCGGGTTGGCTGCCGCTCGCCGATTGGCCAGTTGGCGATTCTGGGTTTTCGTGTCCTTCTTTATCCTCGTGTCCGGTTTCCAATTTTCCATTCTTATTTCCAGTTATAGACGGGCCCCCCTGAATCCATGGGGCCCTTGATCAGGGGTACAGTTTTGGCGTCTTGATCTATTTTTGATTTTTGTGGCAAATTCTAACCAGCGTTTTAACCCTACCGCCAGGGGGATTTACAGTTACCTTCTGTTGGTTTAAATTCGGAGTAGCCTTCTCCTAGGACGGTTGCCAGCCTTGGCTAAAGAGCCCGCCCTGCCTTCGGGAACTCTTGGTCGGGTTGTCCTCTGCTTCGTCCTGTCCAACATGGGTGACCCTGCTGGTGGAATTCACCACCGTTGGCATAGCACTTAGCGTCGACAGACAACCGTTCAAGCCCCCTCACCGCGTCAAGGTGAGTCCCTGGAGGGGGTTCTTAACCTAACCTAACCTAACCTAACCCCCCCCCACCCGGCCCCCATCATGAAACTGGTCGGTCACCACCGGATAGCTGTTTTTCATTATTGACTCAATAAACATTCTTTTTGTCCCCTCAAATCTCTCCAATCTCCCATAAACATCGTATATTCATGTATTCGCCATGTTTGCCTTTATTACTTTTTATTATTATTTTAACGTGATTGTCGTTTCACACAACTAACTTGATTACCCTATAAAACCTTCTCATTTTCTTTAATTTTTGTTACATATTTAATAATGTCATCTGTTTCTTATTTTCTTAACGGTATCTTTTATAAAAAAAACCTGTGAGTTCAGCCGACGTTCCCCGAGTGGGTTCCGGGACTTATACGGTTAGCCCTTTTTTCATGCCAGTTGCGGTCAATTTATATTTATCTACCTGAGTAACAAATTTAAGGCACTATATATACTAGCTTTATTAGTGCACTTCGTTGCCTATTAAAAAAATTAATTATGCCAACTCTATATGAATAAATATGTTTTATTTTATAATTTTATAATGTTAAAATATACTAAGTAATATCGTTACAACAATATTCAATTTAGTCCCACCTGGCGTTGCCCGAGCTAAATATTAAGTCGAGATCAATCTGAAGTAATTTACATGAAAAACATTACAACGGTGACCTAAGATAAAAGATTTTGTTTATCCTATACATTTATTTGCAAAAATGTGTATATGCCATATTCTTACTAATTATAATAGTTATAAAATAATATATAACCATTGACAACCCTATAAATAAACAGCGATTCTACATACCAAGCAACCATTTATAAACAAATATTTCCGTCGTAAATTTTAAAACCCCCTCCAGGGATTTGACCTTTACCTTTTAAAATTGGCCTATGTCTTTTCTTAGTGTCTAAACTATCTATGTACCAAATTTCATTTAAATCGATTCAGTAGTTTCGGAGCCTATTCAATACAAACAATCAAAGATTTCCTCTTTATAATATTAGTATAGATGTAACCATTGACAACCCAATAAATAAACAGAGATTATACATACCGATACCATATCAACCATGGTTACCAATAGCAACCATTTGTAAGCAAATATTTCCATCGTAAATCTCAAAATCCCTGTGTGAGCACCTCACCTCACCACCTTGTGAATCTAAACCATCCAGGGCCTCACCCAAACGTATACAAAAAAAATTCATTCAAATCGGTCCAGCCGTTTAGGAGTTCAGTGACAGTAGAATTATATATTATATAAAGATAGTAATAATATGTATTATATTATACTAAATATATGCTATAATATATATTAAGATATAATTAAACTTTCCTTCACACTTTCCTAGGCTTAAAACTGGCAGTATTTTTTACTGGCGTGTTTAAAAGCTTATTATTTTTATTAATATTATTATTATTATTATTATTATTATTATTATAAACACCTCATTTATTTTATAATAATAAATTCGTTAGAATTTTTTTTTTTTGTGGTTGGATAAATGGTTTATTACTTATTTTAGCTTTCGAATATTTGTTATGATGTTTAAGTATTTTTTCAAATCTTTGTCTAATTCATACGCTACTTATGTTTTTTTAATTCTTTAGTCTAATTGTATATACTTTTTTTTTCTACTTTTGACTTCTATATTTAAATAACTGCTTTCATATAAAAATTTAGAATTGTCAGCCTCTTTTTTAAGACTCTGATACAAATCACTGAAAGTTAATTGTGGCTTATTTAATATTTTATTTAATTTACTGTTCCGTCATTTACTGTACACTGCCTTTTTATAAATTAAATTCAATGTTAACCCATCTATTACAGTGACACACTTAATACATACTACAGAGCAGAGCAGTACCCACTTGCCGAACTTTTTTTTTGTTTTTCCTTAAGCTTTTGAAAACTTTTGGCACTTTTTGTAAGTTCCCAAATGTACCAATTAAACATTCACATTCCTACTAGAAAAAAAGGATGAAAAAAATCAAAGCATTATTATTGCCCCAATAGGTGATGAAAAACACAAAAAAAGACACACATTATAGTAAAATCTATAGGTACGTTATTCACTGCGCTCAGAATCTAATACACACAATATTGTAAAACCAAATTAATAAAAAAAAAATTTTCATAATTTTAATTTGGTGTCACAGATATCTATATGTTAGAAAGCAGCATTGTGTTGCATTTCTGTCTTATCTTCTGATAAACTGTTATCCAAAAAGTATTATTGATAGTTTTATACTTATAAAGTTAATAATAATATAATGTATTATAAAATCTAAAATGTGTATAAATGGTTTTTTTTCGATACATTTGATTTGTGTCCAGATTAGTCAGCTATTTAATAAAATTAGCCCAGTTAATAATTTAAATTTTACATGCCACTATTTATATTAATATTATGACTAACGCAAGATAAGAAATATCCTTTCTCTATAGTTTCAAATGAACTACAATAATAAAGTATATTTTTTTCTGTTTTCAGATATTGTGAAAAAATGGCCAAGTAAAATAATACTTTTAGTTTATAATAAAAAATAAATACATTTTAATGCTTGATATCAAAGTAATAGGTATTTATAGTCTTATGAATTGTAATACACTATCAGTGATATTTTTCTAGTTTTCTATCCAAAGTTAAAAAAGCAAATAATTCCAATGTTACTGACGTTGGTTTTTTTTTCTATGACTTGCTCGTGAATATATAATAAGATAGCTGGCCCTGTATCAGAGATCCTTATAGACAAACTCGAGGGAATTCTTGCCACACAAGAAAATACGTCATACAAAATTATAGGACAAATTATTTTTTTTTAAACTCATTATACTTTAAACAAAATGGTTCAAATAAAAGGTGTTTTTCAAAGATGATTACTGAATACAAACGCCATTGGAAAGTACTATGTTGTATCAAAGATAAACAACACACGTTTTATATTATAATATGTACTGGTCATTATTACCTCTTTTGACTAGGTAGTAATAAGATAATATTTTTTAACGATAAACTATAATACTTTTTCATGATATGAATATATGATAATGATAATCTTAATATTTTGTTTTATATGTAAATCTCTTATGTAGAAATATACAATAAATATTTTTACCTAAATTTAGATTTCATGAACAATGGTTTTAAAATAAATAAATTCTAAAAACTTATTTCGTTTTTTCGTGGAACCGACGACACTGCCGGGGCTGCTTCCACATTACTTCGATAGTGCCACCATCGTTTATTAATATTTGAAAATCAAAATTACAGTACAAATCGAAAAACATTTATTGCAATGTGCCTAAGTTCGCACGTAGGTTCCTGCACATTCGTACTACAAAAAAATAGACAGTACTACAGTAGACACCCACTTCGTAGACCGTCCATAGCCGGGCGTCCTTAACGTCTCGTGTTTCACTCCGCAACAGCTGCCTCAGTTGGCTGGCACGCCCGTTTTTCCGAGTCAGGATCTTCTCTACAAATTAATAGAAGATCCTAAACTTCTCATCGGTTTCCCTGAGTTCTTCGGCCCTCTCCGGGTGATTTACCGGTAGCTTCTCAGAGGCAGGCCTATACACAAAGTGTTGGTCATGTCCTCGGCCTCTGGGGTGTGACCAAACAGAAAGAATAATGAAGTCACCAGAAAAACAATATAAAGTGATGGAAATTAAAGCATCAGCAATAACTTTCGTCAATAAATTGTGGAACACACAACGAACAGATCACCAAAAAACATTGTGATACAATTGACAATCCCACATAAACTACTCGTATTTTTAAAACATACAATTATGAATGTTTATAAACCAATAAATGACCATTCAACCTAAGTATAGTGATGATTGTCTACATACAAATAAATATAATCTAACTTCTAGTTGTAACAACATAATTATTTTAAATTTGAGGTTGTCAATTTTACCGAATCTTCACTCATTATAGTAAATATATATTTAAAATTGGATAAATCTTTGTTTTAGAATCTTCACAGCGATACTACAAGGACCATCTAATTAGATTAGGAATCAGGAAGAAACCAGGTACCAAAATAGGTACGTATTCCTATGCAAAATACGTCATTTATTTACTTTCAGTTAAAAAAAATATAACGATACTATATAAATAGTTATTAAACGTCAATGTATATAATAATAATCATAGTATTTTATAATCTCACAATTTGGTGGACTTTTAGAATATATTTGATGCGTACGCCGTACATATACTTACAAAAGAAACTAATTTAACACAAATTATATATAAATGACTGTTTAAATTTTGAACATCACCAATGTTAAGGCAAGACAGCTATAATATTGGTCAAAGTTCTGAGTGGCAATTAGTGCCAATAAAAATAAAAATATAATATTAATAATGAGTTACAAAAAAATATATATTTAAGACACAGTTATTTATTCAGTAATTAATTTTAATGAAAAACTCGAAACTATTTCACAGTTTTATTGTGATAAAAAAAACAAAAAAAATATACAGACCTGTATATTATGTGTACGGTTATATTAGTGATATTGTTACATTCAAATTGGCCGTTCTGGTACACCGTTTGCTGGTTTTGCAACAGTTTAATGTTCGATAAAATTCAAATTCAAATTCGTGCATCATTATAAATCCAGTTCAAAATGTTGAGAGGACAGCATATTTAAAATCCTACAATACATGATTTTTTATTTTTTTTTTATTGTTACTTCAAGTAACTCTTAATAGAGAAAAATTAAAAAAATTTTTTTTTTACATTTTAAGTCTCGATAAAACACGATAAAACACGACCCATCTCTAATGAAATCGTAATGTTAGATATTCATGCTTGAAAGTAGGTACATTGATGGGTAACTTAAATTAAATATCAGAAGTTTTGGGCTGTCGTGTATGGTATCTTCTTTAAATATTTTAAGTGGGGAAAAAACAGACTTTTACAATATTGCACATTTGCACTATATACGTGTAAACGTATGGTATGTACATAAGTTTCTAAGAATAGTTATAATTTATTACCCTGTTTACTTCATTCTTTAAATGGAAATATTATTTTTAATTCTGCTGGCGCAAAACTAATGGTATTGAATTTATCTTTTAGAAAAGCACCAACAAAATTCTTAGAATGTGGTGTTATTTAGACCTAATGTTCGTTGTAACTTTTTTTTTTTTTTATTGATTGATTAATAAAAATAAAATTTTAAACAGCTAATTTATAAATAACTTGTTGCATGAAGTAACAAAAAAGAAAATTAAATATGATGTTTGATCCAAATTCTTATTGTTTGTAGAGATAAATTTTGAAGGTACTAAATTATTTTGCGAAAATTACAAAAAAATGGAAAACTAAGCGATGTAAATCTCAGCAAAGCAGCAAACCTTTTATTAATTTTAAGAACGACCTGTACCATCTCTTTAGTTCTAATGCAATGCTTTTAAAATTTATTACTATTCTCTGTATTTTAAATTAATATGTAATTTAAAAAAAACCGAGGAATTTACTTCTTCTACATAAATGTTATATTCAATGTGTATTCGTTACTTTTAAATTATTAATTAATTTTATTCAATACAATATGATATTTTGAATAACAAATAAACAAAATGTATAAGACAATAGCTTTTATATATTTCCAATAAATAAAATGATGTTATAACCTAATATACAAAGTTTTTATTTCTTTTATTTATAATAATAAAATTACTTTAAGTTATAGTATCTGACAAAATATGTTTTTTAAATAAAAATAATTTGGATTACAATATATAAATTGTAAAAAAAATGTTTTAATATTTGAAATTGTACTATTTTTAAGACAAGTATTGGAGCCTTTATAATTTCTACATTTTATTGTTTAATAACTGTCATTGGCAATCACACATAGGTTTTTGTCTATAATAATAGCCGAAAGTATATAACCAAACAGTATATCTCCGGAATCAAAAAAGTAAATGCCGTATTTTTGGGAACGTATGTATCCCGATCCCTTCTTGGTAAAAAAACATAATCAATTGGACCGTTTAAGCCCGGAAAGTGTTGTAAATTTCCTCTGTCGAAACCCTTTCAAGACTCTGTGAATCATGATCAACATTTATTTACATAATTTTAACTGTGTTGGTATACAAATACAATATATCTATAGGCCATAATAGGAACAAAGTTGTGCTATTGGATCCCGCTGGCTGCTATGTTGTACACAAAGTGTAGAATAGATCACTGTAAAAATATGTGTTCACATGTGTTAAATAATATGAACTAAATTATATTATATATCGTTGAAAACAAAAAATGATTATGAGTTAAGACGGCCTCTCAGTCAAAGAAAACTGATATATTTTACTATGTATTAGCTGAGTATTACATATTAGTTATAGTTTATAAATAAGTTTAAAATATCTACGAATGATGGTTTTAATTTACATCTAAATGACTAAAATAGTTGTTCTTCGTTTAAATACTTTTTTACATCAAAATTTGAATTACATATAAAAAAAATGTTGTTACTTCAAGTTGGTACCGCTTTGCTGTACAGTAGGTGTCGAGTGGGTCACTTTCATGGAAGTGTTAAATTTTCATTCAGTGATATTAATCATATTGTATACGAAAACGATTCTGAGCAAAGACGGTTTTTCAGCATACTTAACTACTCGTAAGTGTGTTTTAAGATATTATTGATATTAATAAAATAATACATTTTACTATAAATAATACAGTATGTAATTTGTATTTTAATTTTCACTTACAACAAGTTATGAAGAACCCTGTATTACATTTTCAAGTTTTTTGACCAATTAAAAAATGATTTTATATTAAATACAGAATTTTTTATAAATCAAATTAAATTTTTAAAAAAAAGCAAAGTTGAATAAAAAAATTCTAGTCAGTAATAAAAACTATGTTAGGTAATTAATAATTAATAAAACTATACTATTTTCCAATAATTTATAAAATTGTCTCTTTTTTTATAATAACTTTATAGTTGGGGCGACTAGAATTTTTTTATTCAATTTTTCTTTTTTTTTAAAACTTAATTTGATAAATAAAAAAATTCTGTATTTAATATAAAATCTAAATAGAATAAAAAAATCTATATTTAATGGAAAAAATCTTAATTGAATAAAACAAATCTAAATCTAAATAGAAAACCTATTATTTGATATAAAATCTATATTATGATTTTTTATTTAGATTTAGATTTGTTTTATTCAATCAAGGTTTTTATTAAATATAGATTTGTTATTATAATTTTTGCTAAAAATGGTTTTTTGGCTCCCTGAAATGGAAATTAAGTTTTCTCTGAAACTGTATGGTTACAAATTGTTTGATGTTGGTTAAAATTAGTTACCAAAAGGTTACTAAATACTGGAACTGGTTCGGAGTCGATAGGACAAAGTCGGCGGACTGATTAAAGATAGAAAATGACTTGTTTTATTTTTGTTCTATTTTATAAAAAATTGAATAATATTAAAAAAAACCATAAATTCTATTTTTGTACTGAAACACGTACGTTTGTAAATAAATTGCAGTTGTGCATACACCGTTAGTAGGTTATCTTGTTTTCTATATAATAGGTACAGGCCTGGCACTAATCCAACAACACCTTCTGAATAAAGAATATATAGAAATATCTAAACCAACAACTTTGTTGTATAAAATGTTTACTTAGTGATTTTTTTTAAACACGATAGGTAGTATTATGTAATACCTATCTACTCAGAAAATAACCATGCTATTAAATTATTTTCAAAGCTAAATGTATACTTGTTCAGTGCAGTAACCTAAACAAGAATAACTATGATTTCTTATAAAGACGTATTAACATTAACTGTGATATGGATTGTAAGCTGTAGCTGTACCAATGAAGGTATAATAACGACTAATATTTTGTAATTATATTATATAATAAAAATGATATTATTTAAGAAACATATCACTATTATGATATTACATACCTAATAGTGATAATCAACAAAATAATCAACAAAATTGTTTTAGTATGGATTTACCTATAACATAATGTAAAATAAACGAGAATGCTACATTTCATTATCTTAATTCTCTGTAAATTATAATGTTAAAGATAAAATTAATATTTTTATGCAAATTCAAAATATCTTTAAAGTGACTTTTAGAATTGTTACTTTACTAGTTACTTATATTCCACATAAAGTAATTGATTTTTTACTTCATGAAAGTTACGTTTTAATACACAATGTATTTATAATTAGGTATCTAGTATAATAAATTATTATATAACAATATAGTATCTAGTATAATAAATTAATTATTAACGTATTAATTGTATACGTTTAAATATTACTTTATTTTATTATTGCCACTATTAAAATTGTTTGACTCGTCGAATATATAAATAACAATATAGGAACATGATATTAATTTTATAAGGACAGATTAATTTAAACATATTGTCTGTGACTAAACCAAAATATTTGGGTTCCCTTACCTTATTTAATAGGGGCACATGTAAATTCGGCCCAAAATGAACTACAGGTGAAAAAAGGAATATATTGTGAAAAAAATGTTTAATAGTCGAAAAAAGTGTTAACTAATAAACACCTCCTAAGAAGTTCTTATTACTTAATGAAGTTTAACAGTTTAAAGTTAGTTTTTTTGTATTTTTCAATCAAAACCGTTTATTTTACAAAGTAGTTTATTTATTTATTTGTTTATTAAGACGGACAGACGGCGTACCTATATATAGTATATAATATTATATAATATATATATTATTATATATAATAGGCTCATGCCTTGTTAGCAGGACAGGCAGTCATAATGTAACAAATAAAATATAATACATTTATTACTTACTGCATTACTCATAGAATCATTATAATTATTTACATAATATTTCATAATACATTATATTTCACATAATATTAAATCAATATAGCTAATTAGTAATTACCACATAAGTCATAATATAATATAATTATTAAAAATCTGAAAAAATAGTAACGATTACAATAATAAAGACCAGTCAAAATATTTATTTAAAACCAATTAAATCACTTTGATATTACTATTTATTTTTCATATATATAAGCTGCCTCAAGTATACAGTACAATCGCGTTGTAGAGTCCCGTAACGCTTGGTTTAAAATATATATTTTATTTTTCGGGAGGTATATACAAATCTGTTTTTGTACCTGTATATTTTTTTCGGGCTGAATTTACATGTACCTTTTTTACTTGGATATTTTCCAAGGCGTAATTTACAATCTCCCATGTAATAGCTAATATGTAAAAAAAAATAACACTGCAGATGAGGAAATTATTCAATTAAAATAAACAATTTAACATATCAATACATATTAAGTAAATTTTCATTACAAAATATTAAGAAGTAGACAAACACATAATTGGTTTTTTTTTTTTTTAGACGTAAATAGTAAGTCAATTCATATTTTTGAGTAAAATAGAATAATAATAATAATAACAAAATACATGACCAATTTATTTTCATTAAAAATTGCAGCACAATAATTGTTATTATTAATTCATTATTATAAATTTTATAAATAATTTTTAGAGAACTAAATTATTTTTGAATATAATTCCCCGATACTTTTGGTACAATGATTTAATTTTCATGCTTCGTATTATTTATTTAAAAAAATGAATCAAATAACGTAAAGAACTTTGCAAAGTTAACTTAAGTACCTAAGCTAAAGAGGTACTAATTTGGACATTTACTATAATCATATTTGGTTAAAACTTAAAACCAAAGCTTGTAAACATTTTTGAATTTGTATAGATTATTCAATTTTTAAATAATTAATCTATAGCTATATAGTTGGTATAATAATAACATTTAAGGTGTATGTTATATGAGTAGTACAAAAACTATTACTCAAACATAATATAATACTTATGCATTTATAACGCATAACGTTCTTTAAATTTATTTAATTCAGTTATATTTTTATGTCTAGATTGCAAAAGTAAGTGTTGTTTAATGCATCATTACAATGTTGTACATTATAGTAGAATTTAGCCTACCTTTACTAAGTAACAATTTCAGCCCCATCCATCTATATGGCATATGCAACTCTTTTTTAACAACTGTTTTAGGTTCTGAGCGGAATGATCGATTAAATAATATTTCATGGTTTTTGGTTTTTTTACTTCCTGTCATAAATAAAAGTTCTAAGCAGATATTTTTTGTAATAATTGTGTAAAACAAAGTATAGCGTCGAACCTAACCTAATGCTTTGACAAAATGTATTTTCATCGTTTGGTTAAAATTAAAAAATATTATTATGCAGGGCTTAAAACTTTTCTGTTTATGAGTATATCTTATACACCATGATGTTTTAAATAATATAGTTTACTTTTAAGTTAATGAGATATATTTAGCAAACAATATTATTCAACCCACCGAATAACATAAAGTTTATTGTATATCTAATATGGCAATAAACATTGATTACAATAAAATATACTTAGTACGTATTTAGTAATATTAGCTGACACAGACCGCTCAGAATCGTTTTTAGCATGCAATGATTTATCATTTAATTCAATTTAAACACAACTATTATAGTAAGTTAGGTACTGCATGGTAGGTGAACTCGACTCTATTTTTAAAAAAAAGAAAAGAAAAGATTTCTCGTTTGTTGCAGCCGAATGGTTACGTATAATTGTCAGCTTTTTTTCTTTCTACAAACATACATTAGTTGTATGTAGTAATTAGCTTAACGATAAAAAAAACCAAGTTCAATTATTTGTAGTTTGTTTATTTGACTACAATACATTTTCATCAATAAATTCAATCAAATAGTATAAATTGTATTAATAAAATATTTTTCATTTCACCCAGGTTATTTAAGTAGTTTTGGATTATCAGGTATGTATAAGTTTGGATTTTTTTTATAATAACAAAAACCTTTGTTATAAGTATTTGTTTACTTTATTACACTTTGTTTTCAATTCAAGATTCCAGCAATTAATAATTAACATTCTCTTCATATATAATCTGGAAAAAATAGGGAAATCTTCCTAATCAGGGCTCATGACTTATAACACTTAAAATCATTAAAATACGAGCTTAAAAACATCTTATAAGCACTCAAATATTTATTTATACCTAAATCTTAAAAATAAGCAAAAACATTTAATCAAACAAAAAAAAATGACTTTAACAAGGAAAAAATTAGGAAAAGTTCCTACATAATTAAGTAATAGACATTTGTAACAGTGCTAAATATATCGTTTGGGATTATAAAATAATAAAATAATTAATTAAGTGATTTAAGAAAAACTAATACAATATGTACTATATATTATGTAGAATTATTTTTAATTTAATTCTATCAAAAACGAATTTTGAGGAGAAAATCATTGTAAAAATGCTGGGGTACGTCAGTGGCCAATGTCATCATTAAGTGTACCTATATAATATTATTATGTAAAAAAAAGCAGAAGAAACAGAAAGTTTATATTTTTTTTTATAAATAATTAACAAAAGTAGTAAAATTGAAAGTAAGCATTTTCTTTTTAAATCCCTGAAAAAAGCATAAATGTACCATTAACTTTACCTAAATTTTATAATTTAAATTTTTATAACATGACACTTTCATAGCATGCTATGCTACATCTTGTCAATCCATAAATACAAGTATATACAAATGCTAAAAGTCCCGAGATTTGTTTCCAATGATTGTATCTTATTAACCAACTATAGTGTTCAATACACGAATTTGACGAATTATACAAATATAAACATGTAGTATAACAATAATCGTATAATATTTTATCTGTTTAGAAGATCTTGGACTAGTCAACTTCTGCATTTTTTTTCAGTTTGGTAAGTAATTTAGAGTGGTAATAATCTATATATTAATTTAAAGTATGTAAGTTATATTTTAATTGTTTTTTTTTCAACACTGACAATTTGATATTTAAAATATTTGACATATTTAAATAATGAATTACAAGTAATTACATTTCAAAAGTATTCTACAAGTATATTTGTATAAATAAATTCTATTTTGTTATTTTACCAAGAAGTATATCGTCTGACTACCATATGAATATTATGTAACCATTCCCTTTTATGTTGCTACTCTTTATGATCCACAACATGCATGATTTCTTCAATAATTAATGCTGTTAATTTTTCTTTGGTCCTTTAATACACATAATATTTTTTCGTTTTCCTTCGGTAAAACAATTTTCTTTAAGGTCTTTCTTTCGAAAACTCCCATTCTTTATATCATCTGATTTTGTGATTGGTGATAGCCCAATTGGCGACTATGCCACAAGTATGTTTACAACTTTTTAAAAGAATGTCATCGTCCTGTTTGACGTATTTTTTTCCATTTTTTAATTACTTAATGATTTTGCTTTTTTTATTCATTCAGCATACCTAGTTTATAGAATCAATAAAACAAGTGTACAGTAGTTTGCCCTCAATTAAACCCGAATCTGCTCTCAGCAGACGCAATTTTCACAAGGACTCGGAGTTTGAATCATTCACAATGGTAGTAGACAAGACCGATTTACCCCCTCAAAGTTTTTTTAGATTCCGGTGAACATTTTTTTAACATTTTCTTTTACGAAAACTCAAATTCAAAAACAGACAGCTGAATATTATAACAAGTACAATTAATGAACACTAAGTTCTAATCGAAATACATGATAGCTCCAAAAATGAAAATTGTTTTTTTATTTTATGAAAAGGTTTGAAAAATTGAATTTTCTGGTTTGTTTACGGACCCTTTTTTACGGGTTATGGGTGGATGGTATGCAGTATATGTTGTGAGATTTTAACCTTTTTAGGTTCCGAAAACCACCCACTCCACAAGGGGAACACTTGTGGGATGAGCCATAGGCCGCGCCGTGCGATGTCCAGAGACAAGTCGGCGGAACTTATGGGTTTTTTGTACATTTTTTAGGGGGATGTAAGAGATGAATATAATTAATTTGATGAATTGAGAGGTAACCATTTTGTAAATAAATAAATAAGAAAAAGATGAGTTAGGGTAATCATGTTGATATATATTAGGTACACAATACAATATAATTTGGCACATGGCAGGTGCAGAAAGATACAATTTGGCACATAGAATGTATGAACTGCAGCTCCGGAGTGCGGTTACCGAGTCAATATACAGAATATAGGGGTATCACAATTGTCCCGCGGCTCCACAAGACGGTAGGAAAAAAGGATATAATAAAAAAGGAGCTATAAAAAGGGGGGAATTTCGGGAAAAATAATTATGGATACGAGTCGATTATTGAACTGCTGCTGGTGTTGGCTTGGTAGCTTCGCCCACCACGGGCTCATTATGGCGTTCTCAGCCCATGATACTGTTGTGCGATGAAACTTGATAAATACAAAAACAGACTGGTAGAAAAAAAAAGTGGTCTCATACGGCCGGGCGACTTGATTTAGTATGTTACATTGCACCAGGTCAGAGGTCGGAGATAATCTGTTGTAGCGGCGTTTTAAACTTCGGCCTTTGGCCCTCAGGCGATTTGCTGTTGATGGCTGGTTAGTGGTGGTTGTCCAGTGTAGGTGGACGGGGGGAATTTGTACAATATTCATAGGGAAAACAGGTTTGCACTGTTTATGCCTACCGGCGGCGCAGCAACGGCGATGACGGCAGCGGAGTCTGACCAACAGCCACCGACAACTATAACCGAACACTCAGTTCCGTCTTTACCCTATGGGCACGTGGGGCACGTGCCCAGGGCCCCCATCCAAATGGGGCCCCCGGCCAAATCGAAATTAAAATTTTAAATTGTAATGTTTTCGCCGTTACCGATCCTATACGATTACGACGGTTATCGGCAACGACTCGCGGAGTATGTTTCGATCGGGAGCGGGAGGGGTTACCCACACAAATGCAAGAAACTACAACAAGTTTTATATAATATATAAATCAATTACTGCAGTGCCAATAATCTATATCAGTTTCCACCTGCCCGCATTATGTTTATGTACTAGATTATTTATCTTATCTTAATTATGTCAAAGCAGTGAATTGAATAGGAATTTTATTTTGAACGTTTTCAGTAAATACACAATAAAACTGACTGTCAGTATAAGTGCGCCGTTTGTCCGTTTCGTTTAGTTTATTTAACTATAATAAAAATATAAAATATAACATTTTATTAGTGTCTGTAATAGAGTTGTAGTCTTATTTAATTATGTCAAAAAGGACATATTTGAGTGGTTCAGAAAAAAGAAAAAGACTTGCGATCCAAAAAGAAAAAATTAACAAATTGCCTAAGCTTACTTCATTTTTTACACTCGAGGAAACTAACAGGCAGAATGAGTTTTCAGCCTCGTTATATCAAGGTACCTCTAAATATGAAAGTCCAGAAATTGGACCCACTTTTAATGATACAACTAGTGTTTTGAGTTCATCAACTCCAAATTTTACTACAAATACACATATTATAAAAATATATCTCACGACCCTGGTACTTACTGTGATGATATTTTATCTGAAGAAAAACGCGATATTTGGATACTCAAAGGACCAGAGTTTTTCCAGAATAAAAATAGTGACTTCTCCGAAACTTTTACAAGTTTTTCAGATGTAAGTGGTAAAACAAAAACTAGAAGCTTGACTAGAAATGTTTTCACCCGCAAATTGACGAATGGAGAGTGTGTAGAAAGAAGTTGGCTCATATATTCGCCGTTGAAGAAATCTGTATATTGTTATTGCTGTCGTATTTTTAATTATACTATTACTATAGGCAACAGTTTGAGTTCTTCTAATGGATACAAAGATTGGAAACATATTAGTAACTTTTTAATGGAGCATGAGAATAGTTCACTACACAAGCAATCAATGATGAAGTATGTCTCAAGAAGCAAAACTATTGCTCGAGTGGATAATGGATTGATTTCTCAATACAATGCTGAAATCAATTATTGGAAGAATGTACTCAAAAGGATTGTTGCTGTGGTAAAGTTTTTGGCTTCAATGGGACTTGGATTTCGTGGTGATAATGAAATGTTGGGATCTCAAAATAACGGTAATTATTTGGGATGCTTAGAATTAATAAGCGAATTTGACCCTTTTCTAGCTGATCATATACAAAACTACGGAAGTCGTGGAAAAGGAAGTACATCATATTTGTCTGCAAATATTTGCAACGAATTTATTAATATAATGGGGAAAAAAGTGTTAACAACAATTATTAGTGAAATAAAAGCAGCAAAATACTATTCAATAAGCGTCGATTCCACTCCAGATCTATCTCATGTGGACCAACTCACTTTTATTGTACGGTTTGTTAAAGACGGAAAGCCTATTGAGAGATTTTTGCAATTTTTGCCTATCGAAGAGCATAAAGCGCAATATATAGCAGATACGGTTTTAAACTTTTTGGAAGACCATAAAATTCCAATAAAAAATTGTCGTGGGCAGAGTTACGACAACGCAGCAAATATGGCAGGAAAGTATTCTGGGCTACAGGCAAGAATTAAAGAGCAATGTAAATTTGCAATTTTCGTCCCGTGTGCAGCACATTCATTGAACCTGGTAGGGGTCCAAGCGGTTGGATGTGTTTCAGAAGCAGTATCATACTTTCAATTAGTCCAGAAATTGTTCAATTTTTTTTCAAGTTCAACCAATCGATGGAAGATATTAAAAGGATGTTTAGGCGGACAAAAAGTTCTGAAAAACTTATCTGAAACCAGATGGTCGGCACGAGCTGATGCTATTAATGCTTTGCACAATGGTTATAATCATATTTTTGAAGCTTTATTATTAATTGCTAAAAACACCGATCAATCAGCAGAAACGAAAAACGAGGCACAAAGTCTTGGCAAAAAAATGGAAAAATTGGAGACCGTTATCCTAACTGAGACATGGAATGACCTTCTGGGAGCTATAAATAAAACAAGCTTAAGTTTACAGAATAATACTATAACAATGGACGTTGCAACAAAACTGTTTGCATCACTTAGCGAGTATATTTGTAATGCACGCAATAATTTTGATCAGTATGAATCGGTCGCCAAAGAAATTAATCCAAATTCTGACTATAAAGATAAATTTCAAAGAATAAGAATTCGAAGCACACGTATTACTTTTTTGGAAAATCCATCAGAGACTGTGCAGTTGAGTGGTAAAGAAAAATTTTATGTAGAAACGTTCCTTCCCATAATCGACACACTAAATACACATTTAATGCAACGATCGGAATCGTACAAAGAAATTAATGAACGTTTTAGTTTTTTTACTCAGTTACGAACAATTGAACCTAATCATTTGAAAAAAAAATGCAAAGAATTGGCAGATTTCTATTGTGAAGACATAAACACTAATGAGTTAAATTCAGAATGTTTTCATTTAAGGGAATACTTGAAAACCTTCAAAAATGAATCCATGGACTTAAGTATCTTAGACATACATTCTTTAATAAAAGCAGACAAATTAGCAGAAACATTCCCAAACGTGGAAGTTGCCACAAGCATTTTCCTTTGCCTCATGATCACCAATTGTAGTGGGGAGCGCTCATTTTCACAACTAAAAATAATAAAAAACGAATTACGAACAACTATGTTGCAAGAACGGTTAACCAATTTGTCAATAATGTGCATAGAAAGTGATCTCCTTCAAAAACTAAACTTCGAAGATATAATTGAAGATTTTGCACAACAGAAATCTCGAAAAAAGCCGTTGCTTACTTAACGATACACATAAACAATAAACATATAAACATAAATAATAATAATAAACACATAAAAATAAAATATAAGTTTCATTGTTTTTTTTTTATTCAGTGAAATGTACATAGTTTTTAATTAATATTAAATAAATCATATTAAAAAAACTTTTGATATTTTTATTCAACTTTTGTAGGCCTACTAAAAGGGCCCCTTTAGCTCCAGGTGCCCATGGGCCCCTGCAAAGCTTAAGACGGCCCTGCGAACACTGGGTATGTTGAGAACAGGGGGGACGGATTATATAACACTGTAGGAAATATAATAATAATGTGACAAAATGAGAGGCCTAAAATTCCGTGACTTTACAATGTTAAGTTCTAGTAGGTGATTACTATTTACTAGTATTGTCATTAATTTATATATAATATATTTATATAAATAATATATTTTATTATTAATAAATTAATATAATATTATTATACACATGTTTGTATATCTGTATTTAAGTATAATATATATATTAATTAGAACACCTGGTTACTTAATAACTTATTCAAATATCGTACTCCTACAGGCTGGTATTAATGTACATGTACACTATTTATATATTTAAAATGTACAAAACATCAGAGCCTATAGCAGTTGTGACCTTATAAGGAGTTATCATACGATTCATTGTTTATTTTTTTTTTATTTTGTGGTGATTTACTTGTGCCATGCTCGTCATAAAAAATTAACGGTTTCAGATCATTTTGAAGCATTTGAAAGACACCACCAGCTAAGCAATGACGATTCAAATAATATATACCGTGAGTTTTAACAATTATTATACCTAGTGGATTAACTAATTACGTATCTATGTTTTATGGATAACGATGTGTTAAAACTCACACTTCTTAGTTGTTTCACTTTTGCTTATAGCATAGATGTATTCTAATACTAGCTCATATGCATTATAAATAATCGGTCTTGTTCTATATTATGTAAGTGGCTCTGATTTTATGACAATGAAGACAGTTGAAATATTAATTTGTTCACCGCTAACCGGACAATTAATGTATAATTTTATGCCATTTGATTTATTATGTTATGTTACGCCGAAATGTGCCAGGCAGGCAATCCAATTACCAGGTTAATAAAATAGTTACTCTTTGTGCTCCTAAAGTATACCTTCTTTACTTGACACCCTGGCAGCAACAACGACAATAACTACGATGCAAATTAATTACAAATAATTCGGAGTGTGGGGAAAGTAAGAATAAGGAGAGATTATTTAGTTTGGGGTTATGGCTACTGTGAGGCTGCAGGGTTCGGTTTGGTTAAATGGGCACCAGGTGAAATTAAAATAGAGTAATAACAGTTTTCAAATGTTAATAGTATTGAAATTGAATAATTTATTAAAAATTCGAGAATGTCGTTTTCAAAAATATTAGTAAATTTTAAGACAAATTCAGTATGTTTTTGGAAATTATCGGCTAAGTAGGTAATAATGTAATATTGGGTTGTAATGTGGGTGTAAATATAAAGAGTATTTATGTTAAATTGCAATGTAAAAGAACATTTAGTTAAGTTTATAAAAAAACAAAAAAATCTAATAATCTTATAACAATAATGATGATGATTTTATTTATATGTTTAACTTATCTGATTATAATACTTATATGGCAATTATTGTTAAATTATTTTTCAATGATGTATTATTATAAATGGAATTAGATACAAGTTTTGATGATTTTATTCTACCAGAAAAGTAATTGTGAAAAAAATTAGGACTTCTAGTAAAGCCTATATTTGTAACACTTAAAGCTTACGATGTAACATCAATTGAACCACTAGCAAAATCAAAGACGATTAAGTGTTGTAAGTCTTTTAAAAAATGTAAATTTGTAGTTGTTATAGTAAAAAAGGAATTGGACGTAACTTAATTAGGCAATTTAGTATTGAAATGCATAATCTTCAAAGTTGTGTAGAAGATGATGTGGGAAGAGACTCTGGAGTAAATAGGTTGTTAAAATATCATAAATGGTTGTATAAAAAAAATATTGGAACTTACAAATTCTTTTCAACAAAATGATTATGCCACTAGACTGTTTGTAGGGTTGGATATTACTACTTATATTTATAATCACTATAGAAACGATGTTTTACTCTTCAGGATGTTACGACACAAATAGCATGGGCACCACTGAATTTTGAGAAAAGTTAATCATTTTAAATCTATTATTACCAACACAGATTCTATTGCGTCATACTTTTTGAATAGCTTTGGAGATAAATGACAGGTATATTTTAAAAAAGCTCTTACCTTGGTCAATCATGTGTCCCTTATAGCTGCACTGGATATACTTTTTATTGGTGACCCTTTTATCTCTTGGCTTTGGTCATACATCACTTATTCACCTAAAGAAAACAACTCGTGACAGTTCATAGTTCAACTACTTCCAATACTTTCAACTTAAGAGGACGCCACACAAGCATGTGTTTTTTCCGGTATTCTACAAAAATGTCCGAGGAAAAAATGTCCACGGTAAAAATGTCCGGAAAAAAATGTCCGAAACCAAGAATGTCCGAGTTAAAAATGTCCGAAACCATGAATGTCCGAGTTAAAAATGTCCAAGATAAAAATGTCCGAAAAATAAAAATGTAAAATAAAAAATAAAAATGTAAGTATCGAAAAATAATAAAATGGGAACAGGTTGTACATGTCAAATATACTAATAATAAAATGGGAACACCCTGTATATGTCAAATATACTAATAATAAAATGACAAAATACCTGAATACCTGTAAATATTTATACCTAGGTACCTAATTTCGATCACATCCAAGTATATGGTTACTGATAGAAAAGATGCGATTAGAATTAGGAGTCGATAAAGTTAAAATTGGGCAAAGAGATATTGGACAACCTCTGGCAAAAAAAAAAAAATGTATATTGGTATGCAAGAAAAATTAAAAAAAATATGTGAAGAGTACAAAAATAACGAAAGAAGTATTGAAAACTTTTTAAAATGTATAGCATTGACTTTTATAAATTTTAATTAAGTAATATTATATAAATTATATGAATTTTTTTTTGACAAGTTTAAA
Source organism: Neotoxoptera formosana (assembly GCA_022818045.1). Classification (NCBI taxonomy): domain Eukaryota; kingdom Metazoa; phylum Arthropoda; class Insecta; order Hemiptera; family Aphididae; genus Neotoxoptera; species Neotoxoptera formosana. Next base: position 89,079,927 of record CM040630.1, read on the forward strand.
TATACAGCAATAATGATTTTTATACATTTTAAATAGGTAATATTATATAAATTATATGAATTTTTTTTTGACATGTTTAAATATACAGCAATAATGATTTTTATACATTTTAATTAGGTAATATTATATAAATTATATGAATTTCTAAAGTTTATTTCGTACAATTTTACCATGGACATTTCTGGTTTCGGACATTTTTTCCTCGGACATTCTTGATTTTAGACAATTTTACCATGGACATTTTACCCCGGACATTTTTACCTAGATTCGTTTTTTCCGCCTTACAAATGTACAACATAGCAAAAACTGTTTTAGTTGTAGTATTAACTAAGAAACGAAATATTCACCACATAAAAAGCTGAACTTTGGCTATGCAATATCGTTTTTATTTTTTCAATATCAGAACTACGAAAAAAGTTCTTTTTGTTTCAAAATTCTTTATTTTTGTGTCTTTCAAACTATGTTTAAAAGGCTTATGCCGGGTTGTATTTAAAGTTTAATAATTAAATGGTTCAATAAAATTGAATGAACCAAATATGGGACACTAGATAATGTATAAGAAACGATTAGCTCACTATTGATTTGTTAACTGTTTAGTTATTGTTATAGCCGACATAAGGGTCGTATTCAGAGTAAAATGTAATGTCGTAAAATATTAAAAAATGTAATTATGTATAGCTTGACTTATCTATTTAATAATTAAATTGTCAAACCAACAATTATATTATACAATTTTCAATACAATATGAATGAATATGATAAACATTATCAGTGTAATAAAAAATCAAATTATATCCTCTGTAGACGAATATTTAGAAAAGTATTTCCATCAATGCAGGTCAGTCAAATTGAAGAGTAAGTATAATTCTTCAACGCAATTATTTTTATAATTATTAACATACAACATACATTATTTGTAGTACCTATTCACCCCAGTCGTTTTAATGTAATATAGTTGTATTGTATAATTGTATATATTATATTTGTTAATAATGTAACAAGTGTAAAATAACAGAAGACAGTTATTAATTTTAAATTTGTTATAGACCCACTTATGTTACCATATACGTATTGTAAACATTTCTGTGAGTAAAACAGTATAAACAATTGAATATTGAATTTTATAAATCTTAAATATACTAATATAATATTAAATGTAAGTATAATAACTCACCATAGAAATTAGGATACTGTGATTTGATTTGATTTCCATTAATCTAAATGTTTTAAAGTATATAATATACATTAAAAGTTTTAAGTACCTACCTATGAAGAATATTTTTAAATTACAACAAATTAACTAAAATTGTGATTGTTAGTTAAAATATCTAATTTTGTACAAATTTAAAATTAAAACGTCTAAGAAAACCTAGATTTTTATATTTTAAATAAATATAATAACTGTGACCGCTAATATAATAATATTATGTGTTTAGAAAATAATATATGTTGTAGTGGAAAGCTTTAAGTTCATATCACTTAAAATTATAAAATTTCAATATATAATCAAAATTCGCTAGAAGAAAAATATTCAATTTTCGTATAAATATAAACAATGATCATGTTTCAACATCTAATGCTTATAGAAAAGTTTGAATTTAATTTTGATATTTTTGAGTTTCTGTAAGTAAAATTCTTAAGGAACCTTGAATAAAACTTTTAAGCTATTTGACTGAGAATCAAATTTTAACCCTATTTAAGGTTTTTTGTTATATGTACTGTTGATTGTATATATGTTCTAAAATGTGATGAAAGTAGAATATATGTACTTATATACTAGAATATTTTATTATTCTTAATACTTATATGCCAACATACAAACAACAAGAGAACTATATTGAAACTACATGAAACATTACCATTTATATGTGTTATTATTTATGATATACTATTAAGTGAAACATTTTTTACAATTTCAGACATTGCTGGTAAACCCAAAAATCATTTTTAATTAATATTTTACAATTATTACAACATAAAAAATTATTCAAAAGTCGATCAAAACCTTCTTTTCTATAGACATTTTGCAGTGTTTAGCAAGTTGCTCATAAAAAGGAATTCGTTCCGTTCCTTGTTCCTCAAAAAAAAAAAATTGAATTTGTTCCTTAGTCGTTCCTTTGGAAAATGAACGAGTTCCTTTGTTAGTTCAAAATAAAATAAAATTCTTATATAATCATCAATTTTTTTTATTCATAGATATACTTAGGTACTTTACTTTTTAATTATACTTATACACACCTACAAGTAAATTTATAATTTACTATGTAGTTTAAGAATATAATATTGATTGTAGTTTTTTTTATTCATCATTAAAATAATATTGTAACATAATATTTATATAGTAATATATTATTATACATTTTAGCTGTAGATAATACAATAAGTCCCAACCCGCATCATAAACATAGACCTTATAAGTATAAGGTATATTTATGATCATAATTCAAAAATGATTTTACTGTACAGTCATCAGTGTCCGTGCTATTTTTGACTCGATGACAATGGTTTATATACTCATTACTATATAAGTTATAACTTATGAGAAATATTGATAAAGTTACTAATGATTACAGAGTACCAGAGTACCTAATGTCTAATGATTAAGTTCGATACTCGATAACGATCACTAATATTGTTTACTATAAATGTATAAAAATGTCTATTTTTTGTTTTAAAAAAGTATTTTTCAGAATATTTGTTTTAAAATTAAACCTTTGAACCCCTTCCTAACTCGATCACCTAAAATCATGAGCAATTATTATAAAATTAAATAATATTCCCATTACTATTGCAGCAATATCGTCCCCTCCCAAACATATGATGACAATGCAGCACTATTCTAATTATTTTAACACAGTTGGTAACAATTTTATACCTAATTGGGTGTGGCTTTATGCAAAGCACCACTCCTAGGGCTGTCGTGCAATCAGCCCGGGTGGTTCAGTCCTTCACAACTTTGTATCTCAATATAGTTTTAAAGTTCTTGCTCTCCCAGGACCAACATATTGGCCAACCTCAGTTAGTAAGAATCCAAATAGTTTAGATATTTTTATTGCAAATATTCCAAACAACATTCACTGTAATACTGTTTGTGACGAACGAAATGAGTGAAAACACTATATTATTATTCGCTATAATAGGTATATTATGAGATAGCGCTTCCGTGTCGCGGGTTCAGGTCCGCCGATCGAGGACAACACCTACCTATGTGGCGTATGCACACACGCTCTCCTCCGTTTTTTCTCCGTGGTCCGGGAATCCCCCGACCTACGTTAATTAGAATATCGGCCAATTAATAAATTAAAACAGATAAAGACTCTCTACCTCTCCCCATGGTTTCTGGACAGCGACACTCTGCTTTTTCCCGTCTTTCCAATACCATGGAGGAGTAGAGCAACCGTTTCGCCGATGCGCCCTCGGGCGGCATATGGGAGGCATGCCATACCACCTAAAATGGTAACGTACTCAGTTTTTTACCCACATATCTAAATATGTTAATTTGTTACCGTGGCCGGTGTTCTGTGTATCTTATTACCTATTTTTATTATTATTATTAATACCTATTATTATTGTGATTCTTATTCATGTGTGATTTTTTGTCCCGGTAACCATTCTTGGAGCCGTTGGTTTTGGCTGCCAATATATTTTACACCTCGGTAACCATCCAGTGGAGCCGATGGTGGTTTTTTATCTATATATATATTTACTTGTTTCCATGTTTATTGCCGATTATTAATATTTTTGTCCGAGTTTTATGCCCGTTCGGCTTTCTCGGCGCCAACTTAAATGCATAACTTAACTTCAATATATATTTCATTTTATACATAATCATTACGTTTTAAGTTATTATTATTCTTATTATTTCTAATTTTCCTTATATTCCACTACGTTAGAAATCCACGTCGCTCCGGACCCATCAGGTCTCGGCTCGTGGTTGGCGACCTTGTTTAGGCGACAGGCGACCACATGACTTTCGGTGTCAATTTACACGTACTGACGGTGCCAAAACGTCACGTGTTAACATCCTAGACATAAATTCCGACCATTCCTCAGTAATTTTAACTCTAAATGTCTCTTCCCCATTGCGTTGCAAATCTCCAGAGTTATTTAATTGTACCACAAATAAACTTACATTGCACGACCTAGTAGATTAACGGATAAAATTTAATGTCAAACTAAAACCAAAATATGACCTGGATTCAGCTGTGAACAATTTTATTATCGTCGGCTTGGTCATCATCAAAAGAGACCATTCAGCTTTCGAGTTTTTCTCTTATCCCTGCCCACATTCGTAAAAATTGTAGTAAAAAAACGCAGGGCTAGAGCGCTTTACCAGCGCTCTCGGCTTCCCTCATATAAATAAATGTATAATAAACTGTCTAATCGTCTTAAAAAATTACTAGCCAAACACAAATCAAATTCTTTCGTTAGTTACTTAACCATCTCTCTCCAAAAGACGGTAGTCTATGGAGAGCAACAAAAAATGTGTGCAAAACTAAAACCCCAAATATTCCAATCAAAAAACCTGATGGTAGCTTGGCAGTCATTTATTCTGATAAAACCGAAGTATTCAAACAACATCTTTCTGATATTTTGGTCCCTGGAGATACTGCAAAGACTCTTACTAAAACGTATTCTGCCAAGCTTAACGACAAATTCCATTCTTCCGACTACCAGTTTGGGTTCCGCAGTGCCCACTCAACAATACATCAAGCTCATAGAGTAGTAAACTCAATTTCCTTTGCACTTGAAAAAAATCATATTGCAAGTGTGCCTTTTTAGATATCTCACAGGCTTTTGACATGGTTTGGCACGTCGGGCTCTTATTCAAACTTAAAAAATTGTTACTTCTGGTTTACTTTTTAATCATCAAGTCTCATTTCTCCGATAGATACTTCAGCACCCGTATCGGTGATACTCATTCAAATATATCCAAAATCTCTGCGGGTGTTCCCCGAGAGGGTATTCTTTCCCATCTACAATATATACGTCTCAGATCAACCAATCACCCCGCACACTCATGTCGCCGACTACGCTAACGACAAGGTAATTATTTTCATAAGTCCAGAACCCCTCAAAGCCTCTAGTCACCTGCAAAATTACCTAACTCTCGTGGAAGACAGAACACAAAATGGAGGCTAAAAATTAATCAAACAAAATGCATGCACACTACGTTTACAATCAGACGTTTACCTTGCCCAGCTGTCTCTATCTATGGAACCCAAATTCCTATCTCACAAACTGTCAAATATCTTGGTCTAACCCTTGATCGTAGGCTAACTTGGGCATACGAACAGCATACTAAATCTAAGCTCTCGTTTTCGTTTGCTCAAAACATTCATTAACAATAACATACACACTAGCTCAAACACAAAACTACTTATCTACAAATCCCTCATCAAGGCAGTTTGGACATATGGTATCCAGTTATGAGGTAATGCTAAAAAATTGAAAATAAATAAAATACAAACCTTCCAAAACATAGTCCTCAGAAAACTACTCAATGCACCCCCTTACGTCTTGAACAGCACTACCCATACTGACTTAAAAAGGAAAACAGTCCATGAAGAAGCAAAAGCACATTATAAAAGCTTTCATAACCGTCTGTCTTCCAAAAGTAATCCATTAATACTCAATCTCGCAGCCCTGACCATTCCTGTCAATCCACCTAGACTCCTCAAACGTAGCTGGTACCCTAGCCTTCTTGATACCCCCATACAAATATAAATTTAAAAAAAAATATATATATATATATATATAAAGAAAACTAAACAATAGTTAATCATTAGTGAGTGTCATTAGTGGGTGGCTTCTCACATCTTGTGTGAAATGTAAGCATATAATTATATTATGTTTATGTTAGTTTATATTTTTTATGTTTTTTATATTTTTTATGTCTTTATGTATAATATGTATATGTATTTTCTACACTGATTAATTACTATTGAATATATTCATATACCATATACTTAGATTCTGCCTTAAATTACACATTTTAATGGGATTATTTCTGTTTTTTTTCTTAGCATTTTTTTACATAAACTTAAATGAGTGTTTTTTGGGGATACAATAGTACGAATCTTAGAATAATTGGAATTATAAGATTATAAGCATTAAAATTATTTTTAAAAATTAATAATATGTATGAGTACCTAGTGTTTAATATGTATCATTTATCAAAACATTTTATCCTTAAAACATATATTTAAATTTATAAATTAAACTTATTTTCAGAACAAAAGGTTGGAAGTTGGTATGGTAAGTCTATAATATATATTTTTTAAAACAATGTATTAATGATATAGACTACCAATACATTTTGAGGATTTATAGACACATATTGTATTGTTTAATATGTGGCAACTTATAGAAAATTTGAAATTATTATAGACGTATTTTTATATTGCGAAAAATGCCATATAGCTTCGAGTGATAAGAAAAAATATTTAATATTAAGTATTAATTGAAGAAATTATTATTATAGACAATAATAGATTATAATACACTATAAATATAAAATTGTAAACTATTTCATTGTCATATAAAATAATTATATATTTGTCAATCAAATTAACCTTTATACCAAATTTGTAAACTTGTAATAAATGATAATTAGGTACTTAATATTTGATTGTTTATACGTAGGTAATTTTCTAACGCGTAAGTCCACAACATATTTTATTTTAATCGTATTTAAATATTTAGTACCATATAAGATGTATGTAGAAAAAGTTGTCTGTTAAATACCTATATTGGACGATGAGACGGATGAGTGATAAGTAGTTTTTTGTCTGATCGAAATATGTAAAAAAAACTAATAATATGAGTTTAATTATTGATACCTTATAGGTACCTAATCAAAACTAATAAAATGAATAAGAACTATCACTCATAACGTATTGGTTAGGTTGAGTTTTTGTTTATGGGACTCGCTACTATAGCCAATATTAGTTCAAATAACTTAGGTTTTTACAAAATCAAAGCTAGTTAACGTCACCCATATTATTATTATGAATTCAGCAAATAAATGTCTATAAATTATATACAGTATATTATGGAAAAAACTAATCTTTTTTTTATTTTGAACTAGCTGATCCCATGCACTTAGTTTCCCATTAAAAAAATGTATAATGCCAAGTGCCAACTCTATATGAATAACTTGTTATATTTAATAATATCACAGTTAATATATACTAAGTAATATCGTTGCAACAATATTCATTTTAGTCCCACCCGGCGTTGCCCTAGCCAAATATTAAATTAAGATTAACCTGAAGTGATTTAAATGCATCTAAACCACCTATATACACGAGGCGAAAAGTGAGCCGCAATCGTCTCACGCCAAGTGGCTGTTTTTTTATCAGAGCTACTCCTTCTGTTTTCCCGCCTAAAATAATTTCGTCAACAAAATATTGTAGAATGCAACAGCTGCAGCTGTATGGAAATAAATTGGTATCCAAAATATTATGAATAGCACTATAAATTACCATCTGCAGTTTTCCATTACTCTCAAACGTAGAACCCCTGAAATCAGGGAAAATGACCACTTGGCGAAAATCTGTATAGAACGTGTTAAGTGCACCTCGAAAACACTTAATTGAAATCTGTTTCTTTCAATAAACAACAAAGTACATACATCTAAATACGTAATAATAATAATAACGAATACACTAAACCTCTATAGTGCAGGAAACGAAAAGTGTCGTTTAACAATACTTTTCATCGATCAAAAGAAGAACTAATACGAGATAATAATATATCGTCTGCTGAAAAAAAGTGTCTAAAAATAAAATTTGCTTTTGCTCACCATCTTCCAGATGTATAATCCAGAATAAATTTAACATAGGTACATACCTACTATAAACGAAGGGTGGAAATCCGAAGCGTAATAATATCAAATTTTACAAAATCGAGTTAACTGATTTAAATACGTAGGTACTCAAATCATATTATGTTATATGAAATATGAATGGGCCAATATCATAAGATTTACCAAAATTAAAATGTATACAAACTATTCCAAAATATACTTACTTTTGCGTTACCCCGAAAATAGACACTAATATTAATATTTATGTTCATAAAGCTATTAAAGATGCAAGTAAGTTTACAAATCGTACACATTTAAATTATATACATACTATACATAGACATCTTTATATTATCGAAAAATATACAATTGGTTAGTGTAAAAGCACGATATATAGTACCTATATTATCATATACTAAATACACAACTAGTCGAAAAATAATGTGGATTCCGAATATCGTGATAATGTATGTAGAATTACATTTTAGTTTACGTTGTTATCACGATTTATGAGATAAGATTAAAATATTATACTAATTTCGTATTTTTATAAAAACTTTCAAGTATTAAAATTTCAAATGATTTTGTTAGTTAATATTTCTTTTTATACTTAGATTTATAGTAGTGATAATATTGTAATTAACAGTTATCTCAATTTTAATATTGAAGTGCTAAACATGAGTTTTCCATGCATTTGAGAGTCTAACGCAAAATTACAGAAGATGCCACAAATTCGTTATATTTTACATAATATGAGTGAAACCAGTATATCTTTAGTCGAATTCACACTTAAAAATTACCGGTTAATTAAAAGTGATATTTTACCATTTAAATAATCAAAACGTCTTTTTTCTACTTCCACGCCAAAACATACTCATACTAATGTTAGAAGAAATATTAATAGGACCCAATAATTTGATATACTAAAACGGATTTATTTCCATATATTATTCTAAAATATATCTAATTATTTTTACATAACAAAAAAATGTAGATACTAATCAAATATTTTTGTTGGTTAAGTTTCTAGAAACAAAAGTAAGTTCACTATTCTTATACAATTAAATTATGTACATGTCGTACATATTATACACCTTCATACTACCAAAAAATATATAATTGATCAATGAAAAATCACGTTCTAGTGATAATTGTAAAGATTGTTATTTTTTATAATAATATAATTATTATAATAATTAATATAATTATATTTTTTAGCAATTAAATTATAAATTAAATTATTGTAATCGATGTGTTATGTAAATTAAATTAAATTAAAATAGTATACGTAATATAGTGTTTTAATAGTTTATGATTCATAACATTTGGTAATCAATTACTTATGTTCATATATTTATAGAGATTTCAAGTAAGCTTATAATTATTTTTACTATTTATATTATGAATTGTATAACAAGCTTGCACCAGGGTTCAGCATGAAGTCCCTACGTTTCCTATCTTTGTAACGGACGAGATTACAGTATGTATAAGGGTGATGTTCTTAGATAGTTGGATGCATGATGTTTGCAAGTAATTTGGTATTAGAGAGAAAACCTATGGAAGAAGTGAATGTATAATTTGAAGACGTGAAATAACGCTGAAAGAAAAGGGACTAGAGATAAGTAAGAGTAAACACAAACAATTATATATAATTTTAGAGAATATAATCGAGAGGATAACCTCGAGTTGAGTCCCAAATTTAAAAATGGAACGAAATGGGTCCTGACGTATTTTACTGAAATACATGTGTTGGGTCCCGGTATATTTTTTGGATTAAATGAGTTAAGTCCCAAGATATCCAATTTAAAAATTTTAATTGGGTTATTATAGTTAATTAGAGTTATCCAGGAGACACAATGTAGAGGTATTAACTAGAAAGTCTCCCAAAAATCCTGTTTTTTTTTTTGATACACTACTCTAATGTGTATAAAACCATTAAAATGTTACATTTTTATTACATTTTTACTTAACTTTAATAAGTATAAAATTACTGCGTAAAATATTACAACTATTTTTCTATTTTTATTTTAATAAAACGTTACTACACAGATTATATTATTATTTTTTTGTTGACGGTTAATTTTTCTTTTTGAATTAGGGGAGAAATTTCAAAAACACATATTTCACAAAACTTAACCTTGTCAATTCTCCACTTGTAAAACAATTCATTTTCTCTCTTAAAAAAATTCATTTTTCAACTGTGTTGCTCAGCTCCGAAGTGGTATGTAAATTGCATTCTGAATTCCAAGTAAATTATCAATTTTAGTATGTATTATCGTCGTTAACAACAACACTCCGATGAAATACTACCATGGACCCAATTTGAGTATTATCTTATAACACAGCGGACAACACTCGGGTATAATTGAAGCGATTAAATATTCAGGGACGCATTTTGCGTTTTCCCGTTGATAAATTATTGTAGCTAGGTATGCGATGATGATGGGATATAATGTAGTGTGAGAAATTACTAAGATCAAGTACTTATATTTAAAGCTACAGAAGAATGATGGTTTTATGGATAACGTCATCAGAAATAGTATTATTTGTCAATCGATGAAGTTGAGAGTGGCATCAGTTATTTCTTGTGACAAAATGATGCCGCTGGGATTAAATGGTGTACCTATTTTACAAAGCAGTTGTGAGACCAGTTTTATTAAATTGGTCGGAATTCGGGCAGTAGGCAATACAACATGGTAGCATAGATGAAGACTCAAAGGTGGAGTAACTAGTGATAATAGAATAAAAAAATAATTCATTATTGGTAATTTATGTGTGGACATTTAAGAAACTATTTGTTTAATTTACAATAATTATCTTATTACTTTTAGCATGTGAAAGTAATATAACTAATGTTACATTAAATTATTTTTAAGCTTATCAACGGTGATGAAAAATGAAATAGTTAAAATTCAAGTTTTCGTTTTTCAAAATAAATTGATTGAATGATTGAATGAACTAATAACTCTTGTAAATATTTTACATCATCTGCCATTTATTTTCATTCCTATTCATGAATAATTTTAATAATTTATATTTTTTTATCGTATTTAATTTGTAAAATATTTTTATTTTTAACAGGACAAATATTAAAATCATATAATGGCAAGTATATTATTACTATCGTCGTTTATCGAATACCATTCTTAAACGAATAAAAGAACTAATATAACTAAATATAAAAGTTATAGCCAGGAACAGTATCAGCTATTTATAAGATTTTAACATAACAAACATGCTTAACTCGTTTTGCTTCACAAATTGTAGTCATTTTAAATTGAAATGTTCTTCTAAGAGATAATATACATTATTATACAACTAAATCGAGATAAAGGATATAGTTTATACTTTTATAAATATTATATTCTTTATCTCAATACCCAACTCACAGCTGACACAAATTAATTAGAAAAATAAAATCATAAAATATATTTTAAGGATATAATAGTGTGCGTTTTGGTGGATGGTACACGAAACGATACAGCGCCCGCAAAAGTGGATAGGATGGTGCATAATATACTTATTTTGTTGCTATGTGACAATGTTTATTTTTTATCCGTTTTAAAGTAAATTTATAGTTAAACAAAATAATTTTTTGAATTACAGAAAAATAACAGAAATTATTATGATTCTTATGAAACATCCGATTTTGTTCAATTTTAAATTAGAAATGTCAATAACAAACATTTTCCAAGTGTATGTGATTATGATATTTTTAGTATGGTGTGAATACAAAATAAATGACTTTGAAAAAATTAAAAATTGTATGTACTTAAATATTATATTATTTGGATCTTTTTAAAATTCTATAAGTATAAAGTTAATTTTATTAGGAATCTTTTTTTTTTCATTCTCAACCTTTTACAATCACAAATAAAAATATGGTTGTATAGAAATCAAAACAAAAAGTATAAGTATATGAATGTTAAAATTGTCTATAAATAGCATAAATAGTGCCATCAAATTTTGAAAATAATAGGAATCGTTCAAAAAAAAAAAAAAATGGTATTATAAATGTTTGCTGAAAAAGACAAGTCTACCAGTCACCACTGAAAGTTGGAGATTAAAGCATTATTTCTAATACAAAAAGTATATTTCCATAACTTATTAAAATATTTACTTGTTTATAACTTTATAGATTATACTGGTAAGTTTACTAAGCTTACATATTTAAATTATTGACTCTATATAAATAGACACCATTATAACACCAACAAATAATCGTAATATGAACAATTTCATACACTTAATAAATTTATTTACCTATATAAACATACTTTTTGAAAATTTTAAAAACTAAATCAGTGTACTCATTTTTTTATGAAAATGTTTTAGTAATCTAAGAGTTTATGATTCTTAACACTATCATTTACTCATACTTATATCTATTCTTATATCTATTCACAGCTACTGATAGTAAGCTTAAATAATTATACTATTTTAACTAAATTATAATTAGTGTGTACCAAGATTTAATTTTGAAACCCTAACGTATTTTCTTAGTTATTTATAATGTTAAAACATATATAGGAGTGTCTGAACTATGCAGGAACGTCCAAAACCAAATAATAAAATAAGGGGGGTAAGAGTCGTTATGTGCAAACTCAAAAATAAATGTTCTTGCTTCGCTCTAAAGCTGTCTGTATATCCTATGATATAGGTAGTAGACATACATTATTTAATATTACAAAAAAAATTATATTTTATGAAAATATTTCTATTAAAGAAATGATTGCCGAAACAGGACAGCTCTGATTATATGGTACATGGTATTTGCAGATGATGTTGCATTAGAGGAAAAATGCACAAAATATGTGAATGTGAGATTTGAAGAATGGCTATCAGCGCTGGATGGCTGATAAGCCATGTATAATGATAAGTAGTTGTTAAATAGAAACAATTATTGTGTATGATTTTTTAGAATTATTTAAAAGAGAAGTTGTTAGGTCTAGTCTAGACTTATAAAGGTGATTGGGTTGGTTGCAGTGTTCTGCATTATCTAGATAATTTTTTTTTCTTTTTATCTTATCTATAAAATAAATTTATATTACCTTTCTATCTAGATAAATAAAACTTTTATCTGATTATCTGTTGAATATGTATTCAACATTATTTTTTCTTATGCAAATGTATTCATTTAAACTATAATATGTTTTTATAAATAATTATAAAAAGAATCTAAAATAGTAGTATTTTAAAGTATAAATAAAATATTATACTTCAATTTGTAAAGTTTTTAAAAACCTAAAAACTAGGTATATAGATTTCGGTTTTTTTGTCTAGATAAAAACGAGATTATTTTAGTTTTTATCGAGATAATTTTTTTATTTTATATGATACAGTATCTAGTTAAATTTTCAACTCATTATCTGTTATTTTATTTAGATAAATTTAAAGTCATCTTTAAATAACAACGGTTGGTTATGGTGGGAGGGGGGGGGGGAGGTGGAGTTATTATGTAGCGTTTGTGAAATGTATTTGTTTAAGTACTAAGGAATGAGAATAGAAGGTATAGACAAATAGTGGTATTGAGAATGACGTCCGAATATTTTTATTTGTGGAAGGATGAAATTTAGAGATATTTTAGAGAATGACGCAAAAATAGCTGGTATGAGTAAACTAGTGGTGGATGGCTAATTGTATATAGTTGGGGGCGAAGGCAGAAGAAACACAAGAAATAGGAAAAAACCTAATTCATAGAAAATATTTCAAACAAATTTAGTTTATTAAATACAATATTCTTATAGTTACAAACACACACATAAAACGTTTTGTTTCAAATAAGATTTGACCATTTTCAATTCCTAGAACAATTGGTTATAAAGTACAAAAAAATACCAAATCAAATTTGATTTTATTCAAAACTTGCATACAGTTAAAATTGCTTCATTAATTCTGAGTACCCATTTTAGAAATTGTATAATCAGATGAACTAATAAATCCTTAAACAAATTCCCTATACCTACAACTTAAAAAAAAAATGTATTAGTTTAAAATATTTTAGGGAGTAAGCAAAGAGTATTGAAGAAACTGTATTATAAAAATTATGATGCATACATTATTGTTTTTAAATTTTTATTCTCTAATGATTATAATAACTGTTTACTGTGTCAGTATTTAATTTGGAAAATATTCTTTTTTCAACAGAAAGAATAATTACACCTATTGGCAAGTATGAACTATACAACTCAAACACAAATAACGAACAAACGAATAAAAAAAATAAACATAATATACATTTTAAAAAAAATGGTTTGGTATCCAAAACGTACTATTGATTCTTGGTAATATTCTCTGGTCAAACTAGCATTTAAAAATGACTAGTTTATTCAAAACAAACATTTTCCATTTATAAAAATAAAAATTTATGTAAACAAAGTCTTATTTCATTTTTATGCCAAAACATACTATTATCAGCTCATAATAAATGAATAGATCCAATAAATTATTAATTAATAATTTTACCAAAACGAACTAAACTATTTTAATAAATTATTCTTGAATGTATGGAATTATTTATATCTTGTGTCAAAATGTAATAATCAAACATTAACATTGTAATATTATTCATGTTTATAAACTGATAGTCAATGAAGATGCATTTCACACAGGTATTTTTTTACACTTTACTCACACATATATTATACATAGTATAATTGTATAAATAGACACTTAAGTATTACTAAAAAATGTAAAGATGTCTTAAAATATATATATTTTGATTGAATAGTACGTTCTCGTGATAACATTAAAAAGTGTTCCCAACCACAAAATTGGGGAAAAATCGGGTCAAAATGTGTCAATTCTTAAGAGATTACAACTAGCCTGGGAGAAAAACTACATACAATTTTTTAATTTTGGGATAGAAAGTAGCATTATAATAGATTCTATAAATTACCTATATGATAACTTACTATATTATAATCTATTGATTGACTAATAGAAAATCACCCAAGAGATGATTATCAAGAGTTGTTAGAGTTAACGGTAATTTCTCTAGGTGGAATACTTCCTAATGGTATATACTTCAAAAAACCAGGTGCTGTTCATCATATCTGATGAATGTCCAAATTTACAGCTTAAAAATATATTTATTTCGCCATCAATTTCGATTAACAATAAAAAAATAAACTTTGTATTTTATTATCTGTTAGATTATACATTAAAGTATGAACGCACCCTTTGCTACCAAAGCACCTTTAAAAGACTTAACTTTTATTTATTTATTTATTTCGTATGGTTTAGATATAACATTTACGGGTTAACATAAGTAATATAATATAAAATAGGTACAAATATAAAATAGATGAATAAATAAAAGATAACTAAATGATAACAGATTATATGGTAACATGTTGACTAGTAATGTGTGTGATTTCCATAGTTTTCTAGCCTTGAGGTAGTCCATTGTTCAATGTTTCTTGTTTGCTTTCAGCATCGCTAATGAGTACTTTGAATAGTCTATTGCTTAGCATATTGTTTAATACTTTACTTAGAGTTTGGCATGGTATAATCCGTAGAAATTTAGTAATCAGTCCTTCTCGATACACAGTAGCATAAGCTGTCGATGAATGATGTCGTAGTTTTGAGCTGGTTTTCAAATCTATTCTCAATTCGGGTTGTTAATGCAAGAACATGATCGCAGCAATTTCTTGCAGCTCTTAAATCCATCTGTTTGTTAGGGATGACAGAGTTTATTGTGTCTGAGATATGATTGTAGACCAGACGTTCAAGAAGCGTATAAAAAACGCTCGGTAGCTTTGTACTTCATTGCAGGCAAATCAGCCTGGTTTAAGCTAAATATAGCTAACATTTTAGTTTTCTTGAAATACCTTGGGAGTTTGTGGCTATGTATGATGTCTGAGTAGAATTTTGAGAGCTATAGTCTAACTTTAGGACCACTATGTTTCATGAATTCTGGATAGATGTCGTCAAAGCCAGCTGCTTCTCACGATTTCATACATTTGATTGCAGTTGTCATTTCGGTGTAAAATCCCTCGCAAAGATAGGTTTTGGTTCAGCATTGCGCTTGCTTTTCCTCAGTTCAGTTTTAACTTTTGTTCTAAACTTGTTATCCATTTTTGCTCTGAAGAGTTCGTTTATTCGGTTAGCAAATGCATTTGGCTTAATTTCGATATTGTGTTTTTCCGTTTGTTATTGGAATCGATTTTTCTGAGCAGGTCCCATGCTTTTCCTGAGCAGGTTCCACGCTTTTCTGCTAGAATGTTTACAGTTGATTTCTTATACCGTTTTAAAACATCGGGTTTTGCGTGATATGGAGAGTGAATTTAAGAGTGCATCTGCTGATTCTGGGCTATTGCTTATATGGTATTCATTATATAGATCGTCACTCTCTTTCCTCCATCCCGGAATGTACTATCTTCTATAACCCCTTGAGATGCGCTTCTTTGCTGTTTGTATGACCATCTTGACAAACCGATCATAGTTGTTGACTTCTGGTTTGATAAATCATATGTTGTCATCCAGGCATTTTCTGTACTTATTCCAATCTGCCTTTAAAATGTTCCAATGAGGTTTTGGAATGGAATTTGTGATGGGTATTTGGGTTCCAACTTTGATAGATATCGATCTGTGTTAGCTTCGGGGAAAGTTACTGAGAACTTGTCTACTTGTTTTTACTGGGAGTCCTTGGTTGTTTATTATCATGAAGCAGCGGTCAGGGTTGAAGTCTTTTTTCCATCTTGCAGGTTCTGAATGTGCCTACATCAAGTTAAAAGTATAAAAATAAATCATAAAGTTAACAAATAGTTGTAAAATTATAAAAAAAAATGTAATAAATTAGTTATTGAATAATAATACAATTGTTACGTATTTTTTAGATCTAAGAATATACAAATACGCCATTAAAGCATATGATTTATGTAAGAACATATTATTATAGATTATATTAAGCTTATATCAATTTATGAAAATGAATAGTGTTGCAATTATCAATAGATATCATATTGTGTAGAAAATAAACGACTAAAAAAAAAAAGGACAAACAATAATTTATTTTTCAATAGTTGTTTATTATCAATATCAATACAATGGAATTACTCTAATGCTGTTGATTATTAGCTTACCAAAATGCACAATTAAATTATGAATTATTGTTTATTTACAAATAAGTATTCCGCTACCTACGCATGTATTAGTTATTTTTTTCTTTTTGACTATATACTAATAACTAATATTAGTATATAGTCAAAAAAAAAAAAAATTGTCCATAATAGATGTAATCTACGAGCGTACCTAATGCGTAATAATATAACTACATTTATTCAAACTAACAATGTTCAACAGAAAATAGTAATTAATTTAAATAATTTTTCCAATAATTTGTACTACTAGAACATCATGTAAATTATTCTTCCAATTTAATACAAAGAAGTTATTTAAATATAATTTAATAATAATTATATTTGTATTTCCACTACACATGGATTAAAAGGAAATTTTTAGGTTAAAAATGAAATTTGCTTAACTGCTTAAAGCTACAAAGCTAGTTTTTAATGTTCACATGGCAGCATTCAAATAATTTTCGACCGTTAAAGTGTTCACGTGTTGCAAGGGAGACTTCAACAATAGATAATTAAAATTACACATTCTTATTTTTTTTTTTGTAGATACAAAAGGTGCAAAGGGACAAGGTAAAAATATTTTTTCCTGAAATTATTTTATAATATATTAAAGTGTACACCAGGCATGTCAAACACGGGGACCACAGCTCATTTCTTTCTTGTCTGCAACTTCTTTCTTATATATCTATTGAGAATTCATAGTAAAAAACTCGACAAGTTGTCACTGTAATAAATGTGTTAAATTTGAATTAAATGATATAAAATAATCGTAAAAAAAAAAACGATTGATGGAGTTCTGTCAGACAAGTATAATTTATGATATCATTCTTGTTACCGTAAAATGGGGTGACTCCGGACAGATTTGAAAGTTTTTTCAAAAACTAACCTCAATATATTGTTTCTAAAATTATGAAAAAAATATGCAATGTTCTTTAGGTATGTTGAAATCATATAGCAGAATCATAATCATAAAAGTCATTTAAGTTCACACTTTTTTTAAAAGTTGAAAACCGTCCGGAGTCGCCCGCAAAATGGGGTGACTTCGGCCACGTATTAAATTTCATTAAATACCGATGTTAAAATTACAATGGTTGACTTCGGACAATATAGATATTTTTTAAAAAAATGTAACAAATTAAACAAAAAAAAAAACCATGACTTTATTACAAATACAACGTATTTTATTCAATATTTAAAATAACTTTACATAAAATAATTTTTTAGCTTTACAAAAATGTCAACTTAAAATTTAAAAAAATGTTATTTTCAAAGTAAACTAATAATTATCAAACAATACTTTTATAAAATGTTATAATTTATTTCTTCAATGAAAATTATTTTATACGATATTTTGTACGATCTGGGCATTGTAATTTTCCTGTCCGGAGCACACCACGTTTTGAAATAATTCAAAGAATGTAGCACTTCAATGTGTGAATAAATAAATTAACTATTCTAACACACTTAAATTATAACTGATAAGTTTGAGAGCCGATTGCCGAAAACCGCATTCAAATATGTTTATTTGTTGTTGTTCTACAGTTGTTATAAGTTCGATAATTTTAAAATCCAAAAATAGATCATCTTGTATTTACCTCCATAACATATGGTATGATAATATTATGTTATCCATAAATATTATTTTCTATAGAGGATATAATAGATATTAACGTAGAGTATCAGTTTTCAACTTATACCAAACTTGTAATCCAAAATGATAAGAAAACAACAAAAATATGGTTATGTCCGGAGTCACCCCACATGTCCGAAGTCACCCAATTTTACGGTATTAAGTAGGTTATTCCATTATTTCCATTATCTTTTAATAATACAGTTGTGATTTTTATGGAGTTTGTTAGAATTTGACTTTAAATGCTAAAAAAAAAAATCTGACAAACGATTTTTGATATTTTTGAATTCTGATTAGTACTACTTATGATTAACCTTGTATTAAATGTTTGATACTTTGATCAATTCTGTGATTTTATTCGAAAATTCTAGAAAAAAACATAAAAATCGAAAAATGTCATTAATAAATTGTTTAGTTTTCAGTAAAATAAAGTAATCGGTTTTCTCAAAAAGTGGTTTTGCGTAAAAATTCCCGTTTTTCCCTAATTTTTGGTTGGTTTTTCCTAACTCTTTCGAAAACTTTTACTTTTGACACCCCTCCCCCCCCCCCGCAATCACAAACACAACTAGATGCGATTTGAGGGGCGAAGTTGAAAATCGGAGAATTTTTACTGCTCCATGACATGATGACATACACACAAAAAATAAATAAAAATACACAACATTGAAAAATGAATACATTTATCGCTCCACTCAGAATCTAAAAACAAATTTCTGCTTTTCTGTTTTATATTTTGATATACTGTAATCGAAAAAGTATTATTGATAGAATTATATTTATAAAAAATATAGATTATAAAATTAAAAATGTTTTTTTTTGATACATTTTGATGTGCCACTAATATAGTTCAATATAATATTATAGGTAATTAGCCCAGTTAATAATTTGAGTTTGACATGCCACTATTTATATGATGTGATATGATGATTAACGCAAGAAAAAAAATAATCTTCTCTATAGTTCTAAATAAACTACATTAATAAAGTATATATTTTTCTGTTGCTAGAAATCGTAAATAACTGGCCAGGTAAAATTTTACTTTTAGTTTAAAATAAAAAAAATAATACATTTTAATGCACGATATCAAAGTTATAGCTATTTATAATCTTATGAATTATAATATACTACCAGTGATATTTTTCTAGTTTTCTACCCAGAGTTTAAAATGCAAATCTTTCCAATGTTACTGACGTTGGTTTTTTTTTGCAATGACTTGCTCATGACTATAATATAATTAGATAGCTACTTCATTAGCACTTCATCAGACATCCTTATAGACAAACTCGAGGGAATTCCTGCCACTCAACTACTCAGTATCTTTTAGGTCGAGATCATTTAAACGAATGCATTAAACTACCTAAGTCATATCATACGCATCACACAATCATACGATCACATCAGATAAGATATTCATCATTTTACAGGCACTTGAAACGTGTATTCAAAAGATTTAGAGATTAAAATATAAAATGTTTTTTTGACATCGTAAAAATAAAACTACTCAGGTAAGAGGTATCTTTTATGAGGCACATAATCCCGAAATAAGGAATCAAGATGAACATAGATAAAACAGAATTAATACATGGTTTAAAATCAATGAACCAAAGAATAAGACCTAACCTAACCTAACCAAAGGTGGTTTTTAAATTTTCATAAGAAATATTTTGTACATAATATTATCCAACCGCTTATTCAATTGAAAATAAATTACAAATAATAAAAATATAAATTGCTCTTCATTCAGTAGTTCAAAAATATGCATAAAGGCGCTCATACAGAACCACGAATCCACTACAAACACTATATACAGTAACGGAAATATAAAAACCAGCAATAAGTTTAAACTATACAATGTGGAACACACAACAAACAGATCTCCTTGCGTCAACATTTACGGAACAATAAGTATTTTTAATAATTATAAGGATATATTTCTGACTTAATTACAAGGAGTATAACACGGTTTTCCAATGTGGCATATTAATGACCGGACTAAAAAATGTTACCATTTATTAAAAGAATTGTGTGGATTTTGAAATATGCATAAATCTTCAAGGACACAATAAAAAGGTGCAACGTATGTGAAGGCAGACATCCGTTACGATACTGCAACCAATGATTTTAAAAACTTTCCGTTGATTATTGAAAACAATAAAAACTACATTGATGTTAAGAATTTTAGAGGGACATTATTTCATTAAAAAATATAATCCTATAACATATTATAATCATAGGCGTGCGCAGACTTTTGGTTCAGGTGGTGCACACTAAAAATTAGGGCAACAATAATTTTAAAAACCATTATAGGTACAGACAAATGTTTTAAAGATATAAAATACACTAAAAATATTTACTTTATTTTATTATTCGTTGTAATAAATACTACATAACAATATATAGATATAGGTACAATCTTAAAATGTATAATGATAATCGACATTTAAAGGGAATAACATTTTTGAATTTGTCAATAATTTCACTTTACTGTTTTATAATAATTGGATTTTTCAAGATTTAAAATGTACACTCAATTAATAATTAGGGCACTTGTCGTTATTGGTGAAGGGTCCGGGGGTGCCCAGGCACCCCTGGCACCCCCTGTGTGTATGCCTATGATTATAGTGTGTTTGTGTTATCAATTGTTTGTTCAATAAAATACATTTGAGATATTAAGACATTAAACACTAAAGCATCTGCAGTTATCAATTTAAGGCGCCCGGTGCCAAAGCAATTTTGTCTTCAAAAACACACTTTACGGGAATACTAATGCTGACTAGAATCAATCAAATTTGATTTTTTTTTTATTAACTGATAGAGGGAAATATTTTACATATCGCATCGAACTTAGTTTTATAATATTTACGAAACGTTGACAATCCGACATAAATTTGTTTTAAAACATACAAATCTGAATATTTAGAAACCTATAAATGACCATTTATCCTAAGCATAGTGAAGATTTTCAGTACAAAAATAAAGATAATCTTCCTACTGTTTAAAGTAACATAATTATTTTAACCTTTAGGTAAACAATTTCACATACTCTCCCTCATAATTTATTGTACCAAATTTTTTTAAGTTGAATCATTTTTTGTTTTAGGAGCATCACAACAATACTTCAAAGATCAGCTAATTAGGTTAGGAATTACGAAGATTGCAAATAAGACCTATACATGTACTTATATTTATGCAAAATTGGTCATGTATAATAATATTTATTCACTTTCAGTTAACAAATTGAATAACGGTACCATATTACTCGTTTTTAAGTGTATCTTATTGATAGTTGAAAACTAGTATTGCGTACTATTCATATAACTCCGTTGTTTTATGTTAGTTTTTCCAAAGTATTTAACTTTTATTATTATTATTTTTTTTTTGAAGTATTATTTTCCCATTTCTTAACCTTAATCTATCAACTAGATCAAGTTCGATACCGGAAACCGCCCGAAAATTGAAAGAAACTGTTTATGCTTTAAATATTATTATCAGCCAAAAAATGATTACTGTAGGTAACAACTTTTATTTGGTTTATAGTTAGTAGGTGTTAAATGAACCTCATCATTGAATAAGTCACTGTAATGTTTGTATTAAGTATCGTTTAGTTCAAGATGCCCTACAATATAGCCAACGTGTTTGGACATACTATCAGTATTTTATATTACTATCTACAAAATCCATATAATTGTAATACTAGTAGGTTCCATGACGATCCATCAAGAAAATATGTGAGGAATCAAAGAATAACGAATTATAAATACTTAAATCTTAGAAATAATAATTCATTTTTAATAAACAAAAGTAAAAAAATAATGTAATATTCTATTTATTTTCACAAATCTAGCAAACAGCTGATGGATTCTCGAGCTTAACTAACGTATATTTCAAAAATTTTAATGTTTAGGTGTTTAAAGTTTCAACTGGTTTCGAAAAGTACAAACAAGATTCATGTTGGAACTCATACAGTTTGACACATCTATAATGAAATTATAATGTTTAATAGTATGGTTTGAAGGTTCTACAATAGTAACTAATATGAATTATCAGAAGTTTAGGTCATATTTGGTATCTTCTCTTCATCTCATTCCTGAGGCAAAAGAAAACTTTTACAATAATTGCACCATACTTGTAAACATATGTACATAAGTTAAAACTAGCTATAGTTTTTTGCTCTGTTCATCCTATTGTGTATGTGGAAATAATTTGTTTAGTTCTGTGGCCGCAATGCTAAGTGTTCTGCACTAATCTTTTAGAAAAGTACCAACAATGTTCTTAGAAATTGGACCTAATGTCCATTGTAATTTCTTTTAACTTCTTTTAACTTCTTTTAACTTGATGTGAAAAAAAAGAAAAAGTAAAAATATGATGTTTATTCCAAATTATTATTTTTTGTAGACTTTTCAAAGTATAAAGATACAAAAACATTTTGTGATAAGTACATAAAGACGAAAAATTAAGCAACGCAAATCTCTGCTAAACAGCATAACTTTCACACATTATAAGAATAACCTACAACATAAATTTTGTTTTATTGCAATGTTATTTAATTTATTATATATAATTGTATTTTGAAAATATACAATATCAAAAAAAAAACCAAAAACTCATCTATGTTACATAATAATTATGTTCCAAGTTTAAATTGTTATTTTTAAATTTATTATTAATTGTATTCAAATATTTAGGATACTAAATATACAGAATATATTCACATAAATGTATAAGACACTAGGATTTATGAATATACAAAAAAATGTATTGATGTTATAACCCAACCTATTAAATGTTTTTTTTTTTTTATTATTAATAATAATTAAATAACTTGAATTTATATTATAAGGAAAATATTTTCAAAAATATATTTTTATGTATTTTAAAAATTAAGAAAATTAAGTTATTAATATTATATACATAATATATTATTACAATAATTTTTTAAATATTTATATTTATAACAATGAATTAAATTTGAAATATCGTATATCGTATAACAGTTATTTCGTATTATTATGACTTATCAATGATAAGTTATCATTAACAAAAATAATACCTAGATCCATCGATTCTATCTTCGACCAAAGCTCAGTAATAAAGGACAAGACCGATGAGTGACAATGTTTACACGAGACAGCTAGCTTGTATTTATCATGTGTATTTTTACCAAAAACTGGTAACCGGGGAAGAGGAAGTAATTAGTACGGTTTTATCAATTGAAACGATTTTTTTCAGCAATAAAGTTTTTGTAGAATCGTTTGGCGTTGTACGTTGTGGATTATTGTACAGATGACGTTGGTTGCAATCTTTATTTGAACAGTAGGTAGTAGGTACTAGGTAGGTACTTGAGAATAGCATGAACTAAGATAATATGGACTGGCAACGAATCGGATGGGTAGGATGCGGTCAAGTTTTATAACGTGGTTTCCTAAGAGGGGGAAATTAAAGGGCTTCAGCGACCCTAGTGTTGTTTATCGTAACTTTAGTGATTTAAAATTCCTGTTTTTTCAAAATGAACTTTGAAATGAAATTTCTGATTTCGTGTCTTTTTTACTTGTTGATACTTGTTGTCTTCATGGGTTTTAGTTTTCAATATTTGTGTTCAAGTGCTCTCATACAAATTGTTTTTTATTTTTGGTTATTGGGGAATTTGTTTTGAAATTATGTCCAACAGATGGCGCTCCAGCTTTACAATTTCACCCACCACAAAAGTCCGTTTTAAATCCTGACAGCATTTATTATGCTATCGGTGCCACTTGCCAGTCCATATTATCTTAGTTCAAGCTAATAGACAAGTAAAACCAGCATCAAAGCTCGTGAGTAGCAATCACTTGTATCCTGAATTATGATGAATACATAATTTATATTACCACTTGATACATACATTGGTATTTTTTCTTTAGGATGTGATTATATTATTGTTATACCTATTTTAAGTACATCTATAACAGTACACTATATTGTTAATATTAAATCATAAAATATACTTACACAAATATTATGAGTTATAGTTATATATACCTTCTTCATAAATCAATAAGTATTGATAGCATAATGTAAATTGTTCTCCATTTTTTTTTTATATTTTGAATACAAATGTGTGAGATATTAACTGTGGAGATTCTGACCAGTTTCATTGATATTGTCGGGAATTTGAATAGATCGCCGAAAAAATCATAATACATACAGCTCGAATAGATTGTAACCGCAGTTTCTAAATATGTCAAAGTTTCTGGTTACCATTATTGTGCTGCCAAATAGTTAAAACCAAGCGATATATTAACACGCAATTAAAATTATTTAATCATATATTCATTTTCGAGATATTAGGAATTTTCAAAATATCAAGAGATATATTTTGTAATGTGAAAATTCGATAGTCATCAAACTATAAGTAAATTATCAGATTTAAGAGCTAGAATAGATAGATTACTTCGAGGCGAGTCAAAAAAAAGATTTGTAACGGATTAAATTTACAGACCTTTTAATAAGTAATAACTAAAAATAAATTTGAAATTAAAATTTCATAATTTGAATTGCTTTTATGATAAATTACAATAAGGTTTTGAAATAAAATAATTAATGATGAATTCTTATCATTAGAGGTAATAACATACACATCCAAAATGCTGCGATTTTAGTGCAGAGATTATTTTTGAAAGGTAAGAATGCATGATGATACTTACATGAGACGGCCAACTTGTATTAACCTTTGTCATTTTACGAAAAACAGGTCTTCGCAAAAGTATTAGTACAGTAATATTGATTAAAAATCTTTTCTTTTAACAATATGGTTTTTGTACCAGCATTTGGTGTTGTACGTTTTGGTCTAATTCTATTCTGCTTATGACAGGGTTAATTATTATTAACAGTTGTACTTACTTAATTTAGTTAATTAAATCTTTTAATCCACTGAATTGTTTTCATTATTATTTTATTATACAAATAATTAAATAATATTATAAAAAAATAGTAATTTCGGTTTTCGATTTGAAACACATACGAAATAAATAAATTGTAGCTGCGAACACACAGTTTATATATTATCGTGTTTTTCAAATAATATTTACAGACTTAGCAATAATACAACAACACATTTTAAATAATGTATTTGACGGGTCAAACAATTTTAGTTAAAATAATATGAAAACACCTAAACCATCAAATTTCTGGACGAAATGTTTACTTAGTTATTTATTATTTTTAACACAATAGTTTTATCAAAAAAATTAATATACTATACATAAGTAAATTTGCATTATAAAAATATATTAAGATATTGCTGGTTTTTAAAAATGTAAACTAAAATTGTTTGACCCGTCAAATACATTAATGAGGTTTTTTTTTTAGACATAAACAGTAAGTTTACTGAGTATACGAGTAAAATAAAATACACGACCAATTTATTTTCATTAAAAATTAAAACACAATAATTGTTATAAAAAATGTGTTATTATGTTTATTTTACATAATGTTTCAAGCACGGTATTGTTTGAACAACGATAAAATTTCCATGAATCATATTATTCATTACAATAAATAAATCAAATAACGCAAATTAAATGACTTTGGAAAGTGAGTCATGGTGTGCGGATTAGTTAGAGGCGGTCGGCGGACCCGTTGTTCGATTGCCGCACGCCATGACGCGCCGTTTAACAAAAACGTCACTTTTAAGATTTTAAAAACTAAACGTCATATTGAAATTCTGATAATTGTATCGTCTTAAACACATAAAACCACACATTTATACATAAAATAAATTTCAAAAATAAAATGTTTAGGAAGGTAAATCGTTGTGTGAAGCGAAGAACTTTTACACGTATAAGATAGAGAATTACAACGAGTAGGGCCCAATGACGTCACGCGACTATTCTACATTTCTTAATATCAGCTCTTAAAGTAATAATTTTTTTTACATCAGATTTTCACCAAATCATTTTATATACCCGTAGCTACAATAAATTAACATTTAAAAAAAATTTGAAGAATTTTTTTTTGTGTTGTGTGCTCCTAATGATTTGTTTTTTAATTTAACAAATAAGCAAGAAATGTTATAACGTAAATTTATAAATATATATTTTTTAACTCATAACAGCTTTAATATTTTACATTTATGTTAGAACATTTTGTTTATTTATTATTCTGAATATCGTATTTTTGAATACAATAAATAATTTAAAAGAAACGATTTTTAATTGAAATATGATAAGTTTATAACAAAAGTGAGTACGTTAGATTTGTTTATATTATATATTTATAAAATACAGTGAAAGGTAATTAATTAAATAGCATTGTTTAAAACTAAATAGGTGCCGTAGGTTCTTCTGATACAGTGTTTGAGGTATGCTGTCTTGCAGTGAATTTGCTTTATATAATATTTCGTTATTGATTTTTCAATATTTTGTTGCAAAAACTGTTTGTATTACGATAATGTTTCTCTATAAACAATACAATTAAAAAGAATACAATAACATTTCCGTGAAACATTATTTTTTATTATTCATTATTTATTTTTATTTCTGGGTACATATATTTTACTTTTCTAACCGATTTAAGGCCTAACCGCTAAAGGTGCTAAAATAAAATTTAAAGAAACTTTATTTTTGAAATTATTCAATCGTTGACATGTCAAAATCAGTCAAACAGTTTTTGATTCTATTTGCATCGGCACTTCCTCTTTGTGTATAATAGTGGTTTCCCGTGGATTCTATTATAATACTTTTACGATCCGTCTAGGGTCTTAAATAATTAATGTGTACAATTTGATGACAATAATTTATCATAGACTATGGATTTGCATATTATATTTACAAAAATATCTGTATAAGCCAACTAACCTATATAAATTTATAACGTCTTGCTTCAGTAAAATATTCTCAATTGTTTTTTGTCAAAATCGGTGGTGATCCTTTTTAGTGTATAAACCTAAACCATACACTTTGCCCTTATATATAAAATGGCCTTTAATCAATTTTACATTTATAAAGAATAGTTGTATTAGCCTTAATGACAAAATATAGTACAATACAGAAAACTATGTACAGTTACAATCACTATTTTATTATATGTAATCAAAGGCTATATAAAAACAAAAGAAATATCCGATTTACGTCAGTGAATAAAAAATGTATATGTGAGTCCCTATATAGCAAACTATATCGGTTGAAAAACGAAATTACTAATTCTCCCTATATCTCAAGGAGTCTGATATACCCTACAGGATTGGTTAAAAGAAAATGTTCCTATGAACCATCGTCTCGACAGTACAATAAATATATTGTAGGAATATGACCTTAAACCAAAATCGGTCAAATAGTTTAGAATAACAAGATTACAACATAATGTTATGCACAAACCAAATAACTAATATGACGATAATATTTAATGTTACAAATTTCAACTAAAAATTGAATAAGTATAAAGCAAAAATTAAAACAAATAGTAACATCAAAAAAAATATCATGACATATTTTTAGTAATATTGACTGAAATACTTTGCTCAGAAATAATTTTCTTACAATTTACACACATAATATTACCGTGATTTAATCAATGACAAGGTACACATACTATAGAGCAGAGTGGTCACTTACGTAACCTATTTTACTATTTTTTTCCTCAACAATAATTTTTAGAGCATGAAAATTTTGATTCAATATTCGACATTGAGGGTTGTTTCTAGTATCAAATTGGATCTAATTGATGCATCGGGGTTCAAAATTGGGAAAATAATACTTTTATTAAAAAATAGAAAAACTAACACACGACAGCATGAAATAGGAATATATTTAAGCAACACTATTTTTGACTATAGATTAATAAAAAAATAAAGTGACGTTTAATAATATAGAATTATATATTATCGTTATTTTATTATTTAAATGAAAATAAATAAATATTATTATTCGTTTTTTTCTGCATAGGAATACGTACTTCCGAAGTTATTAGTTGAGTTTCTTAAAATCACAAAATTGTAGTAGTTTTGTGAAACTTCTAAAACAAATAATCGCTCAACATTATAATTATTATTTTGCTACAACTAGAAGAAAGAATATTTTTTTTTATATATCATCTAACTTAGAATAATTGGTAACTTTTTGGTTTCCTTATGTTGAGAATTATATATTTTGAAATTAATTGATGTGGGATTGTTAATTTTGTTATCTTGTCCCTTGGCTGGGCAAGGTTAAATAGTGTAATATTCTAATATTAAATAACTATTTAGATTGGGTTGATTCATATTTTATAAAAGTCAAAAATACTTTTTGAATTAACTCTATTGAGTAAATAATATTCTAATAACAAAACATAATACTACATAGTATTTTAGAGAAGTGTAGACTTATTGTAATGCCTAAATTTTTCAATTGTAATTTACCAAACAAACAATTGATAACACAAGCACATAAAAATGATGTAATATGATTGTAATTTTTATTGATATAATGTACCTCTTAAATTCTAATCATCAATGGATTTTTTAATGTTTCCAAAATTCAACACTTGATGTCTTAATACATTTTTGGAACCAAAATCATTAATTTTTCCGGCTCTATCTTACAACTTCTTATTTCATTTTTTATTTTTTTGTTATTATTAAATTTAACTATTGTAAAATAGAAGCTATAAAGTGGGTATTTACAACTAAAATATTTTATTTATTATTTATGAAGTTCATTTTGTGTTTATAATACATTTATAAATCATGGGTGTTATCATAATAATTAAATAAATTTCGATTTTTTATTCTGATTAAAGCAAAGTGAAACTTATGATATTTTAGAGTACTTTAAGTGCTTCAATCTTCAACTTTGAGCATGTTAGTGATTTTTTCGACGGACTGTTTTAAAAATTGCATTGAGAAATTAGTGGTTGCTGTATTGAGAAGTATTGTTGCGTCCAGGCCGAATGAATCAGTAACACGGACATTCTATCAGAGCAAGACATGGATACGCAGGCAGTATTGGTGAAAAATGTATCCTCAGCCGCTTGCAATTTTTCCTTAATGCGTAAAAAATCACACACTCCAGGAATGCTACTAGTTCACAGGTGGAATGCGCATATCGTTCCACTGCATGGCAAGTGAATAAAACCCGAACTATTAAATACAGTTGGATCAAGGCCTATGCGTGAGGAATATATCGTGTTTTCTGCTTGTTGCTATTACTATTTTTACAAAGTCTTCATGGAGAAATATTTTATGCATTCAGGTGTATTGTTTTGTGTTGCTAAATGTTTTAATATTGCAATTCTGACGTTTAAGTGGATTTGATGTACTGCGCATGCGTGGCTATAATATATGTAATGGAATTCGGTTGCGTCATATTTCTTTATCGTGTGTTTTTTCTATGCCCAAATATGGGCATATTTTAGAGCGCGGACGCTGGACCGATAATGTGATGATGTAACCGTCTGGGAATGTTGGTCGCGTAATGTTAATCTTATATTCGTAGTATGTTTTAATTTGCGTTCCCTATCCAACACCCAAGTACGAGTACACTCCATATACTTATTTTATAATTTTATTTAAGTATAACATGGTGTAATATTTATATATTACATAAAAATGTTTATATTTTATTAGAGTCAATCAATGGGTGGATGTAGATTGTGAAGAAATGTTTGTGTTCTTAGCAATAACAATGCTTATGGCCAGGAACAAAAAAATGGAGATATAAGACTACTGATGCATGGACTCTTTGTCTCATCAACCAATATTTGGGATATACATGAGTCTCAACAAGTACCAGATTCTATTGAGAATGCTGAATGCTACATTTCAGCCAAAATGATGATAAAGTACCAGGGGACAGACTTGCTAAAGAGCGTATGCTATTGAAAGAAATCATAAAAAATGTCAAAGAAGCAATGGTTCCTTTTGAAAATGTAGCTATTGATGAAAGTTTAGTTCTTTGGAAAGGGAGATTATCACTCAAACAGTTTATTAAAACAAAAGGACACCGGTTTGGTATTAAAATATTTGTCTTGTGTAATGTGGAAACTGATTTTATTCTGGACACCATAATATATACTGGGAGTACCACAGAGTACAAAAAACTGACCCTAGCCTTTGAATTTCTGGTGCTGTTGTGAACACACTAATTAAACCATATCTAAATAGAGGCCATAAATTGTTTATAGACAATTGGTATTCATCCCCATCATTAGCTAACTATCCTCATAAGAAAAAAACTAATGTCACAGGGAGAGTTAAAAAAAATCGAAAAGGTATGCCAACTTTGTTAGCCAAATTAAAAATTGGACAAACTGAAAGTCAACATACAAAAAATTAGTTAGTAGTGAAATGGAAGGATCGCAGGGATGTATCTATGCTTACCACTCAGTTTCAAGATATAATGGTTACATATAGGAAAAAATTATCACCAAGGTAATAAAACTATGATTGCCAATCGACAAAACGGACATGCTAATGTGTAAAAAGAACAATAAAGTGGTATAAGAAATAATTTTTTCACCTGATTGATCTTTCATTACTGAACGCATACTCTGCATATAAAACGTGTACTGGACTAAACATTAGCCTAGCAGACTTCCAGTTCCAGTTGATACGTGAAATATTCACCAAGTATGAAACAGAAAAAACAAATAAATGCCACCATTCTAACACATTTTTAATAGAACGCTTACAAGGACGACACTTTCAATCTAATATACCACCTACATCAAAAAAAGCCAAACCTCAAAGAAGATGTATAGTATGACAGAACAAATGTAATAAAAAGAAAGACACAACATACATGTGTATAAAGTGTGATGTAGGGTTGTGTCCGGTTAATTGTTTTGAAATTTACCACACTGAAGAAAAATATTTTTGACCAATTTTGTAAACATAATTGTTTTGTTATTTTTATTATAATTGTTTTTTAAAATTGTATTGTGTTTACAAAAGTGTATACAACTAAACAATAAATGTTAGTTTTTTGATATTATGATGTATAATACTAGTAATATATGCTGATGAAAATACTAATAGCGGGCAAATGCCATATTTTAGGAAACCATGGCTAACGTTTATTGAAACTTGAATTACTAAGTCAATAATGATTTTAGAGTATTTTTAATTTTGTAGGTAGGTTTAATACATCTTTCTAGATGTATAAAATTAATAAGATAGATAGATAAAATAAAAGAAAGAAAAAATGTGTGAAACAGAGTGAAAATCGTCCGTCAGTGAAAGGTTGTATGTTAATAGTATAGAAAAATGTATTATTTTTGGGGAAAATTACTTCTACATTTCTACATTACTTCTGCAAAAGTAAAATAAATTACTATTATAGTTTTATAAATATTATATTATATTGAATAATATAAGTAGTAAATTCTTTATTGTAGCAAAGATGGTTGAAATAAAATTTAAAACATCCATTACAGTGATCCATATAGACACATATACCTACTCTACAGCAGCTCAAACATCATCCTTTTTTCTATGATAGCCTATAGATATATTGTATTTGTATACCAATCAGAGTAAAATGATGTAAATGTAAGTTGATCATGATTCACAGGAGTTTTGCAAGGGTTTCAACAGAGAAATGTAGGAACTTCACTTTTATGGCTTATAAGGTCTGATTGATATTTTTTAACCTTTAAGAGACTGGATATATAGTTTCCCAAAAAAATACGGCTTTTTCTTTTATGATTCTGGCGATATACGGTTCGGTCATATACTTTCCGGATCATTATATTCCTCAATCTATTTTTGCTAATGACTTTTATGACTTTTAATGACAATTATGTGTACGCACTATAAAAGCTCCAATGTTAGCTTTAAAAATAGTACAATTTTAAATATTAAACATTTTTTTTTTGCAATTTAAATATTATAATAAAAATTATTTATATTTAAAATACATCATTTTTTAGATAATATAGGTAACTTAATGTTATTTTATTATTATAAATAAAAATAATAAACTCTTTGCAGGTTAAGTTATAACATCATAATATTTATTGGAAATTTATAAAAGCTATTGACTTATACATTTTGTTTATTTGTTATTCTAAAAAAACATATTATATTTGAATAAAATAAATTAATAATTTAAAAGTAACAGTTTATACGTTGAACATAATAACTATGTAGCAAAACTGAGTTCCTCGGTTTTTTTTTTTGACATTGTATAATTTTAAAACAGTCAAGTAAAATATATAAAATTACATTGCAATAAAACTAAATTGATGGTTTAGGTCTTTCTTATAATGTGTGATAGGTATGTTGTTTTGCAGAGATTTGCATCGCTTAATTTCGAGTTATTTCGTAATTTTCGCAAAATGTTTTTGTACCTTCATACTTTATCTCTACAAATAATAATAATTTGGATCAAACATACAATTTTTTTTTCTGTCAGGTTAAATGCATTGTTATTTATAAATTATAAGTTGGTGGAGGAGTGTGGCTGATTTTTTAACATGCATAACCTTACCATTAAAATATAGTTTATGGGTAATATTAATTTTTTAGGTAAATTATTACTTAATTTATAACAGTATAGGTAATATTAACAATATTTGTGTTATTAAATCTATTTTTTTTCCGTCAATTCGTCCAGTATTTTGTTGGAGTTTATATTTATAACCCCACGATGAACAGCCATTGCCAAGTTTTGAACTGGTTTTTTATTGATACACGAATTTTAAGTTGAATTTTCTTGAACATTAAACTGTTAAACCCGCAAACGGTCTACCAGAACTGCCTATTTAAATGTAAGAATATCACTAATATAATTGTACACATAATATTCAGTTCCACATAAGTTTTATTTTGTATACCTCTCAGGGACCAGAACCGGAACCGGTTAACCTTAAAAATTTAAGAACCAAAACTGGAACCGGAAACTTTTTTTCCAAAAAATTAAAAACCGTAACCGTAACCTTAACTATAAAAAGGTTATTTTGGTTAGGTTAGACTAGTTATTTGGAACAGTAAAACTATAGAAATTACTGTTTTGGTTGTCCATTTGTAGGTTCGGAAAAATAAAAGTCAAATCTTTTAATGTTTTTGTGTTGTACCTAAACTTGTAACTTGTTATTCGTCGACGTAAAATCAGAGAGACATACCAACACTCAACAGTAAACACTATCAACCAATTGATTATTAATAGAAATAAACCACTAGTCGAGTAAAAATATATAGTAATAACTAATAACTAATAATACGAACATAATATTATTCAACATTGAAGAACTAAAAATTAAATTTAAAATTAAAAATATTTATTTCATCAAATCATAATATTTTACAATATTACAAATATGAAATATTACATAATATTTTACAAATTCTTACTATGTGATGAAATAAAATAGCTTAAACTAACCCAAAGAAATATTTACAATATTATCCTATTTTCCTATAGATCCTAGGCTAATATTTATAAATAGTATATACCTTTATAATTATTTTTTAACTATTCCTTCTCCTCACCCACACCTGTTTGTAATTTATATTTTCTATATTACTATAATATTGTTGAGCTATAATAGTTGTTACTAAAAGCTAATAAAAATATTAAAAAAACTATTCCTTTATAATACCTTTTATTTTCATTAAATAATTACAATTTAAACAAGAATAATTAAATTATTTTATACTATTTTTTTTAAATAAATCTTTAATAATCAGAAATTAGAATTAACCGATATTTTTCAAAACCGGTATTAACCGGTTCTAGAACCCTTATATTTTTTTAGAAAACCGAAACTAAACCGAAACCCTTAAACAAATTAATTTAATAACCGGAACCGGAACCGGGACCGAAAAACCCTGTAGGTTCCAGTCCCTGATACCTCTAATACCTCATTATTAATATTATTTATTTTATTGGCACTAATTTCCATTCAGAACTTTGGCTCAAATAGTCGTTTTGCATCAAAATTTAAACTGTCATTCATATTTAATTTCTGTTAAATTAGTTTCTTTAGTCTATCTACGCGTCGAATATAGGTTTAAATTTAAGCAGCTTGGCAGTCTGCAATCCACCAAATTGGGAGATTATATAATATTATGATTATTATAATATAAATTTAAGTTTAATAAAGATTTATATGGTATCGTTATTTTATTTTTAAACTGAAAGTAAATAAATTATATTATAAATCACCTATTTTGCATAGGAATTAGGAATACGTACCTATTGTAGTAAATAAACTCTTAATGACTCCTAATCGAATTAGAAAGTCATTGTAGTATCGTTGTGAAGTTTCTAAAACATAGAATTATTCAAATTAAAATATTTGCTGGAAAGATTTACTTTTAAAACTGTGGATAGAAAACTAGAAAAATATAACTGGTAGTATATTACAGTTAGATATATATACGTATAGAGTAAGATTATAAATAGTTATTACTTTGATATCAAGCATTAAAATGTATTTATTTTTTATTTTAAACTAGAAAATGTGTGTGAAAGTAAAATTTTACCTGGCCACTTTTTTACGATATCTAACAACAACAAAATATATTTTATTTATGTAGTTAATTTAGAACTATAGAGAAGGTTTGCATTTGTCAGCATATTATAAACAGTGGCATGTCAAACTCAAATATATTAACTTAGATTATTATATTATACAGTTCACTATTCAAGACGCAAATCAAATATATCAAAAAAAAAAAAAAAACAATTTATACACATCTTTAATGTTTTAATACATTTTATTCATATTCTTTATAAGTATACAACTACAAATAATACAAGTTATACAAGTTAATACATGTATACAAGAAATACAAGTTTATCAGAAGATAATACAAAAATGCATTATAATGTGTGTTTTTTGGTGTGTCTTTCATCACGTATTGGGGCAATAAAAGTGATTTGATTTTCCGCATCATTAACTTTTCTAGTAGGAAAGTGAATCTAATTGGTACTCTGGTTAGTTAAAAAAAAAGTACCCTAAAGTTTAAAAAAACTTCAGGAAAATAAAAATAAATGTCGGGAAGTGGGTACAGCAGGTGTCAAGTGTGTCACTGTAATGGATTAGTTCACTTTAAATTCCTTGATATAAAAACGATTATGAGTGAAAATTTTGTCAGCTTAAGTTATTAATTACTTACAATCAAACATTCTTTCTCACACCAGAAAAGATTCTGATGAAGACAATTGAATCACTAAGACAGAAAAGCAACATAATGTTGCTCTTTAATATAGTTTTAATTTTATTTTCAATGTTCTGTGTGCGTGTTTTTTTTGCTTATATCTTCATCTAATTGGGCAGTAAAACTGCTTTGATTTTCTTTATTATCATCTTTTCTTTAGTCTCGAGCTCGAAAAAATTGGCTTTGTCCCCCTCGACCCGTTGTTCGTACCCACGATTGTAGTCATTGGTTCTCAACATTATACTGTCACGTACTGCCGTTACGTATCACGTACCGTTTCGTAATCACGGGCACGAATAATGACCGGATATCTAGCCAGTTGGCTTTGGAGCTCGAATTGCACGTCATATGTTCAATTGTTACACTAACGTCATTGTTCTTTTACTCCTTATATTCCTAAGGTAGGAATATACTAATATAGTATAGTGTAGTGCGGCCAACGAAACTAAAAGCTTGACCTTCAACTGTCAAGCTCCCGGTGACCGTTTTGTGATAATCAGGGGCTCTAAATATGAAACGGGCCTATATAACGCGCGTAAGCGTGTTTGAAGTTATTATACGAGGGAAAGCAATTTTCTAAACCATTACAAAAAACGGTCACTGCGATTGTGACTGTCAACCTTCCAGTTGCTTTGGTCGCACTATAAAGGGTAATTGGTGGGAAAGAGGCAATATTGTACATATTTAAAATTGCAAAGCCAATATTTAATCAAACTCAATTAAACATACATACACCAAAGTAAATAATAATCGTAGACATGACTTATTGTTATTTAAAAATTAAAAACAGTTAAGCGTAAATCTACATTAGTTTTTTATAAGTATCTAAAGTTAGAATTTCGTTAAAATGATTTGCAACTAAAAAAGTTTATATTTTGAAATTCGTTAAATTTTTCTGTTTGTACCTAAGATTTAAAAATTTAAATCAAATGTTCCAATGAATTTTTTTACTTTTTAAAATTAATTTTTACAGTTAAAAAAGTCTACATGAAACTCAGACTTTTTTTTTTTGAACGTTTCATGTTAGACATTGTAAACTAACGGTTTCTCTTGAATCGATTTCCTTATATTGTTGTTAATTAAAAAAAAAAACGAATAACCGTAGACACGTCACCGAATGATGAAAATATCATTTTCTATACACAATTATACTTAAGAAATATTTTAACTTTTTTTGAGCAAATTGTAGGTATAAGAAACTTTAGATTTATATAGTTTTTTTCTATAAATGTCAAATAAATATTTTTGTTTGGTCAGAAGCTTGCAAATTTAAGTTTTCTCATAAGTTATTTATGATGTTATCTACAATGAAAGAAAAGAAAATAATTTAGTTGTTTTATATTTTACATTTAAAATACAAAATCAAATATTTAAACGAAAAACAATGGTGTTAGTTATTAATTTAGTTAGTTATTAATTTAAAAATATTATTCGTGATATTGTGAAACTTTCAAAGTACATTATTATCGTTTATACACATAATGAAATTTTCAAATTCAATGTATTCGGCAAAAATTTGTTTAGTACTTAAAGAAAAACTAATTACAGATAAAATAATATCATAAATTATACTTTCTAATGTTATCCAACAAAACGCCATCTAAAAGAATCGTATTTTGTATACAATGATTTTATATAATTTTATTCAAATTTAACAAATCCATTACAGTGACCACTTGTTGACTTTTTTAATTATTAATCTTCCATTAAAATTGGAAGCCGCAGGCCAGAAAGAAATGAGCAGTGGGCTGCGTGTTTGATATGTACGATGTATACTTTACAATATTATAAACTAATTTCAAAAAATAATATTTTTACCTTGTCCTAATGCACCTTTCTTATCTACAAAAAAAAAGAAAGTATTAATTTTAATTATCTATAGTTAATGTCTTTTTTGCAACACCTGGGAACTTAATTGGTTGAAAAACATTAATTGAATGCTGCCATGTGAACATTAAAAACCAGCTTTGTAGGCTTGTAGTTTTAAATGCAATGAAGCAAGAGAGATTTTCACACTAAAAATGTTTTTGTAATTGATGTGTAATTGAAATAAAAAAAATTATTATAATATTGTATTTGAACAACTTTTTTTTCTTAAATTGGAAGAATAATTTACATGATGTCCTATTGGTACGATATGAAAAATTGTTTAAGCTGCTATTTGCTCGTGAACATTGATAGTTTGAATAAATATTGTTATATTAATATGCATTAGGTACACTCGTAGATTACATCCATTAACGACACCTCTTTTGTCTGGACTTTGTACAGCTACGTGCGTAACAAAGAATACTTGTTTGATTATAAACAATAGTTTATGCTTTAACAGTGCATTTTAGTGAATTTAAAATCATCATGTATAGAGTAAAATCACTGTAGATTAGGATATGATATGATGACAGATGTGTATATATATTTAGACGTTGCAAATACTTTTTGAAATATTTGTTTTTTTCAAAATGTGATCTCTATATTGATAATCGCAACACTATTCATTTTCATTAATCAATGTAAGTTCCATTTAGTCTATAATTATAATATGTTCTTACGTAGATCATATGCTTTAATAGCGTAGTCGCATTTCGACGTTCCTAATACATAGGTATCTACATAATGATTGTAATATTATTCAATAATTTATTACATTTTTTATATGGTAATTTATTATTAATATTCCTTGTTAATATATAGAACAATATAATTTACCAACGCAATGAAGCTGTCAGAATTTTTTTTAATTTGGTATTTTGAACAAAGTTTGTATAAAGGGTGTGCCTTTTTTTCTCTTAAAATTTAGACATCTCTGTCATTTTTGACATTTCATCAGCTGTCAACCACAGAAAAACCTTAATTTCTATTTTACTCAAAATATTATTTGATCTAATGTCAAGTCTAATTTATTCAAAATAGTAAAACTCATTTTATAAAAAATAACAGATATTTCAAATGGCAGATAGAATCAAATGTTGTGTTCCTTTTATATTATAAATGTATAATAGTAAACAATTACATACCAACAATAATATCGTAAGTATTAAAACTATTAAAACTGGTCGTAATTAAATTGGATCTAGTTGGTACTTGTGGGAGGTCATAATTCACAATTATCAGTACTTTTGAAAGTAGCGGGTGAATTAAAGTCTTTTAATACTTTTTTGAAAAATAATTGACAGTTATTCTGAGTAACTGTATCATTATTTTGTTATCTAAAATACTTCTCTTGTAAACCTAATATTTCTTAAATACGATTAAAAAATAAACAATATTGATTTCAGTTGAAAATTAAGAAAATCTATATATTGCATTCATAATAATAAATTTTACATACATATATATTAACTATTGTTAAACTATTTGAAAACACAATTGTTTTTATTAATTTTTTTTATAATTTGTGTCTAAATTGTATAGTCATAATTATTATACTTGCCACTAGTTTTGATTATTTTTTCTGGTGAAAGTAATAATATTTTAAAAATTAAATACAGATAGAATAAGCCACCATTATAATCATAAATGAATAATAATTAAAAATAATAATGTATGCATTCAAACTTTTATAATAGAATTCGTTCAATAAAATTATTGTTTTTTAACTTCCTTAAAGATTTTACATTTATAAATTGTAATAATTTTATTGGGAATTTCTTTAATGTTTTTATTAGTTCATTTGATTATAACATATCAGTAGTAGTAATTTGTATGTTTTGAGTTTTTTTTTTCACGCAGTAATTTCATTAGGCCCCACGAGGGGTAATGTTTTGCTTGAAGGACACAGATTTTACCGTATTACAAATTAAGGGGTGATTACACAGTTGTTGTCCACAGATTTGCTCCTCACACAAAAAACTTTACCGTATTGCATTTTACAGGGATATTTCAAAAACTTTGTCCACAATTTTACCCCGTACGTAAAAAAATCTAACATTTTTCTTGGTCCTTGCTCTTTGAGTATTTTTAATGTTTATCATT
Organism: Neotoxoptera formosana; assembly: GCA_022818045.1. Lineage (NCBI taxonomy): Eukaryota > Metazoa > Arthropoda > Insecta > Hemiptera > Aphididae > Neotoxoptera > Neotoxoptera formosana. Next base: position 89,119,538 of record CM040630.1, read on the forward strand.
TTATTGTACACACACAATAATATTTTGAAATTCAATAATACGGAAATTATTTCTTTAGTAGAAATATCATAATACAATTTAATATTTTTTGAAATATTGAATATTTTATTACTCAATATGTGGGGCAAAGTAAGACATTTTTTTGAGATTGCAGATAACTGAATCTTACCCCTTTCCATTTTTTGGTTTGTTTCTCTCCAACATATATTACATTACTAAGTACATAACTAAAAAAAATGGGCAAGCATGATGGGCTCAATGTTAAATCTCGGTACACACTAATTATAAATTAGGTAAAATAGTATATGTATATTATAATTATAAGCTTACTATCAGTAACTGTGAATAAATAAAAGTAAATAAATGATTGGTGTTATAAATTATAAGCTATTAGATTACAGAAATAATTTTCATAATCAATTTAGTATAATACATTAGTTTTTAAGATTTTCTAGAAATATTTATATGTAAATAATTTTTTTGCGAGGACAAACTTTTTTATATAACATTTATTTTTTGGCGATATAATTGTGTATTTTTATAGGGAGTAAATAATATAGATTTGTAAGATTAGGAGGCTTACCTTTATAATCTATACACGTATAAACAAATTTTTGATAAGTAAATTTTAAAATCATGTATGAGCAAGTGCATAATATTGGAATAAGTTATGGAAATATAATTTTTGTATTGTAAATTGAAATAATTATTTTATCTCCAACTTCCATAGTAGCTGTTAGACTTGTATTTCTCATCAAATATTTATATTAAAATTATGTGTAAACGAATCCTATAATTTATTGTTTTTAGTATTTTAGCATTATTTATGCTTTTTATAAATAATTTTAACTGTCATATACTTTATACATTATTTTATATATATATATTCAAATTTGTATTTGTGAGTAAAAAAAGCTTAAGAATAAATTAAAGATTCCTTATAAAATGAATTTTATACATAAAGCATATCAAAACTATCAACATTTTATAATATTATATAGGTACATAAATTTTTTAATTTTGATTAATTCAATGTATCAGACGTATCAGCATACTAAAAATGTCATAATGCATTTAGAAAATGGGTGTTATTGGCATTTCTGATTGAAATGTTGACAAAATTGGATATTTAATAAGCAATTATGATATTTTTTGTTATTTGCTGTATAAAATATTTTTCTTTAACTATAGTTTTACTTTAAAATAATAAAAAAAAAACCATTGTCACCGCCACAGCAACAAAATAGGTATATGCACCATCCTAAACACTTTGCGGCACTATCTCGTATCGAGTACCATACACCGAAACGCATACTAACATAATATGTTATCAGTGTATACACTCATTACTGCTCTTCATAGTGAATTAATTTTATATTGTTATAGCTTACAGTTTTTAATGCGGTTTATTGCGTCTTACTCATTGAGTGCTCTTGTTACGGTGTACGTCGATTTACTTAATATTATACTAAATTGGTAAAGTTATAATTATTTCTTTTTCTCGTGCTGTTGTGGACATTAATTTTTGGTATGTGTTATCATTACTTATTTATCAATAATTATCAGACGTGTTATCATTTATTAACCACTGACCTGTCAGCTGTTTCCTCGGAGACTTAAACGGTGGTCACTAAACTCCTACTGGCTTACCACTGCTCAGTTTTTCTTTGGAGACTTTAACGATAGTTAAAGTTGTTGACTAGTTTATTTTCATCATGCCTATCACGCGCACTGTTGCCAACAGCAAGTAATCGTCACCTAAAGTCTCTACTTCCAATGATGACATATTGGCTCTCATTAAACTCTTAAGGAAGATATTTCCTCTTCCAATAAGGCGCTCTCAGACTCTTTGTCCAAGAAATTTAATGAGCTTAAATTGGAATTTCAACGTGTCTCTAAACAAGTATCTGAACTTAAAACTTCGTATGCCGCCCTCTACAGTGAAGTTGATGAACTTAAGGGTAAAGTTGCTAAATTGGAGTGCAGCAATCCCTTAGAAAATGCCCAATCTATTGTTTCTCAAGTCCTTCAAGAAAATTTTGAACATGAAAGAAAACTCCAATTTAATTGTTTATGGTGTTCCTGAGTCTAACTCACCGGATACCTCTGTTAGGATTGATCATGACAAACTTACCATTTCTAGTTCTCTTGGTTCACTCGAGAATGCAGTTCCTGATAAGTATAAGCTGATTCGTCTTGGAAGATCCCGTGCTGATTTCACACGTCCAATAAAAATTATTTGTGAATCTAAGGATGCCGCCTCCAATCTATTTTCTGCATACAACTCTGCTAAACGTTCTGGGAAGCCTTTTCCTGAAGGTTTTTGAATGTCCAGGGATAGAACTTCCTTACAGCGAAAGCTCTTACGCACTTGCTATGAAGACCTCGAAAGGAGAGCAAAAAGTGGTGAAACTGGCCTGCGTGTGATATTCGTGAACGGGTTCCCTACTGTTGATTCAGCGCTTTCAAAAAACGGGGATGGTCGTTTCCTCAGTCATGCAAGCCAATCTTAACTTCTTCGCTTCACTCTGATACAATCTTGGGGTTTTATCAAAATTGTCGTGGTCTTAGGACCAAATTAACTAATTTAATTTGTAACATATGTACTTTTAACCATTTATTTATTGTATTAACTGAAACCTGGTTAAATAATAACTTTAGTAATAATGAACTTGGCTTATTTAACTATAATATTTTTAGATATGATCGATGTAGTAATACAAGTGTATTTTCTAGGGGCGGAGGTGTCCTCATTGGCATTCATAAAGAGCTTCCTGCTTCTCTTATTTCTGTCCTTGACCTTAATGTTGAACATATATTTGTTCGCTTTACGGTTGGTCAAGCTAGTTTTGTTTTAGGTGGTGTCTATTTCCCCCCTAACTCTCCTACTATCCTTTACGAGTCGCATTTAAACTCTATTGAACACATACGAAGTAACTACCTTGATCACACGTTTATTTTATGTGGTGACTACAATTTGCCGGAGATAGTTTGGGACAATGATGATCATGGTCTTATTTATTCTTCTGAATCACCCTCCCTGGGAGCTTGCATTCCTAAAGCATTTGCTACTTGCTGTTTTTATCAGAAAAACTATACAGTAAATTGTTTCAATTCTATCCTTGATCTTGTGTTTTCTTGCAATAAATTATTATCTGTTGAGAAATCAAACGAACCTCTTGTTCCGGCTGATCTTTATCATCCTGCCCTAAATATTTCTCTCCCAATAAATCTGTCTACTCCTCATTATAATCGCAGTCATACATTCTTTAATTTTCGTAAAGCTAACATTGAAGATGTTTGTTTGTTCTTATCGTCATTCGACTGGTATTCAACATTCCAATTACATAATTACATAATGTGGACGCTGCGTTTAATACTTTTTATGATGCCATGCACAAATCGGTTCTCGACTTTGTTCCCAAATGTACATTTACTGTTTCTAAATTTCCCCCGTGGTTTGATAAGGAACTTAAAAATATCTTATACTTTAAAGAAGAAGGCGCATATTAAATTTAAGGCATCTTCTAGTGCTCACGACTATAGGGAATTTTCTTTGCTTCGTGCTCGGTTTAAATATGAGTCAAAAAAGTGTTTACGTAATTATGTTGCACGTATTGAATCGTCATTAATTAGCAACCCTGCTGGTTACTGGAAGTTCATTAAAAACAAAAAGTCCTTTACTATGATTCCTAAGGTGGTCTCCTATAGTGAATCATCCTCAGCTAATGAGCAGGATGCGGCTAATTTGTTTTCTTTGCACTTTTCTTCCGTTTTCTCTGTAAATAATTTTGATCTCGATACTACCTCGTTAGGAATCAAGTCATTTTACTTACCCAACAATATAAATTTCACTGTTGATGATGTTTATAAGAAGTTATCTAATTTACATGGTAATTGGACTACTGGTCCAGATGGCTTATCCGGTGAATACTTATGTCAACTGAAAAATGTTATTGCTTTCCCCCTCTGGACTCTTTTTAAGCGTTCGCTTGACGAAGGAATCTTTTCTTCTATGTTAAAGTTCAGCTCAGTCACTCCTGTACATAAATCTGGTGATCTGTCCAATTCATCAAACTATCGTCCAATTTCCATCCAATCACATATCTCCAAGATTTTTGAGTCACTAGTCTTGCAATGTATTCAACCATCGATCAATAGTATACTCATGGAGGAACAGCATGGCTTTCGCCCTGGTCGTTCCACCATTACCTGTAATTTAATCTTTAGTAATTATGTATACCGATCGTTCGCTCAGAAATCACAGGTAGATGTTATTTACACTGATTTTAATAAGGCATTTGATTCAGTTAATCACAATGCCCTAGTTCAGGTCCTGAAAGCATCTGGAATTGGTGAACCTCTCTTGTCCTGGCTTTCATCTTACCTTTCTTACCGCTGTCAATGGGTCAAACTGTTTGGAGTGAGGTCTAACGTTTATCTAGCAACATCTGGTGTTCCACAAGGTGGACACCTATCTCCGCTCCTTTTCTCTTTATTTATCAATAGTGTGTCAAGTGTTCTATCCAATAGTCGTATTTTGTGTTTTGCAGATGATATTAAACTGTACTCTTGTGTATCCTCCTTAAATGACTGTATGCTGTTACAGATTTTGATCGGTTCGCTGAATGGTTCAATACTCTAGGCTTATCCCTTAATGTTTCTAAGTGTAAGACCATGACTTATACTAGAATTCGGTCCCCTGTCAAATATGCATATCATCTTGGGCCAACTGCTATCGCATGCTCTAATGGCAGTGTTACTGATCTTGGGTTTATTCTTACTAGTAATCTCGATCCGAGTCCCCACATTGAACATATCTGTTGCAAGGCTTTTAAAACTTTGGGATTCGTATTGAGACTATGTAGAGACTTTCGGTTAGGCCTATCCTTTAAGGTACTTTATTGTACTCTCGTACGCCCTATTTTAGAATATGGTGCGGTTATTTGGAATCCTCACGACAACAATGAATCTGTCAGGCTAGAAAGGGTTCAACGTAAATTCATGAAGTATGCTGGATTTCGTTTGAATATCCCCTGTGAACCTTATAACTACGAACCAGTCGCTACTCAGCTAGGACTGGTTTCCTTGGCTGAGCGTAGGCGGTTGGCGGACATCAAATTTTTAAAAAATTTATTAGATGGTATTATCGACTCTCCTGAATTGCTTTCCTTGATCTGTTTTCGTGTTCCTCTACGTCCTTCCCGATCTGTTGCTCATTTTTATGTCCCTTTCGCCTCCACAAATTATCTAAAAAATGAACCAATTTCGCGTATGATGAGTAATACCAATGTTGACCCTTCGTGCCTACTTACTTTATAGCTGTTTTGCTTAACTATATACTTCTTCTTAAGTTATATAATTGTATTAATGTATAGTAATGTGTAATTGTGTTAAAGGGTTATATCCCGTATATTTAATAATAAATAAATAAATAAATAATATCAGTATAATATATTTGTATTATTTTATTTTACTAATTAATTTGTGTCAGCTGTGCGTTGTATATCGAGATAATGAATATACTATTATGTTTATTCTGTATGTAGATAGAGTTGTACAACAACAAAGAACCATATAGAATAAACACTTGATCAGCTGACCCGGCCACTTAGGGTATGAAGTATTGAACTCTTAAAGTTGAAAACTTGAAACCGTATCAGTAATAATATGATTGAATGTTGGCAACTTGTATCCCGAATTGTAACGAAATTATAAAAACGGAAACTATATAATGAAAACACGTGATGACTGTTATAATTTATTCAAATTTTCAGACTTCAGTATTCTTGACTATTGTGTATGTTGTTGTCGGTTTTTGTTGCATAACTCGTATTGTTAATTAACAATATTGTTATTAATTATTTTAGATTTTTTAAATAACTTATAATATCGATATGATTTAAGTTACGCCACCCTGGATACAGTGTTCGAGTCGGGGGCAGTTGTCCGAAAAATGATAAAGAAGTTTATACCACGAATTATACCATCATATACCAACCATCCATCAGTGACGCCTAACTCGAAATTAAATACAGTCATGTCCACGCAGTGATGCCCACGTTGCCACTCGCTCGCTGCGCTGCGCTCGGACAAAAAAATCAAAAAAATCTCTCGACTTGCTATGCAACACCACCTCAAGTTGGTCATAGGGTAACCACCGTATAAACACTATTATCAATTTTTTGACAACTGCCACATACCGACAGTGTTCAAGTGCTTATACCCTGATAAAAATGTTGATTATACACGACACGTTAAATGCTAAATGCCTCCAAAATGCTATACACTGACGCTATATATTTTTCGACCTGTTACTTTATTTATTAAATAGTAAAATGGCTTTATGATATATTGTATCGTTGTCACAGTGGACTGTTAAAAATTGCCGAATTATTATACATTTTATACGTAAAATTATTTGTCTGACTCATTTTCTGGTTATAACTTTTTTGAAAGTTGAATTCGATTTTTTATTTAAATAAAAATTGTATTCTTAATAACGATAATAATAATATACTTACCATCAAATGATTTCATTATTTTTTCTGTTAAAAAGGAAATATTTAAGAAACTAAATACTGATTTTTACACAATATAAACTATTAAAATGCTTAATGACGAATAATGTAAATAACTGGTAAATTATTAAATATATATACAAAGAGTTATTAGTTCATTCCATTATTTTTAACATAAAATTCTTAATTTTAAAACACAAAAACTTAAATTTAAACAATTTAACTATTTTAAATTACTTTCTTATTAATATTGATAAGCTTAAATATTATTTAATGTAACATCGGTTATCTTACTTTCACAGTCTATAAGTAATAAGATAATTGTAAGTTAAACAAATATTTTCTTAAATTTCTTAAATTTAATCTAATTTACAAGAGAACCGTTGGGAAATCCACCTACAGTAGAATGGGAACGTCACTCGTTGAAATTCGGTGGAATTTGTCATTTTAGGTTTGGTTCCGAATAGGCCACCTACAGTGGTACCAATACGCTAAATCTAAGCAGGATTTAAGCTTAAAGGTGTAGCCATTACCATCATAGGCATGAGCAGGATTTTGTGTCGGGTGCAGCATACATTTTTAACCGGTCCTAATGAACAATAAGCAGCCCACTCATTTCCTTAATGTAGCCCACCCCCCTCCACGAATTCTGTTTAGCCACATAGTGTAAAAATGTAATATTTTATACGTTCATATTATAATCACTTGTGTGAACCATTATAAGGTATACCCCCCCAGCGCTCTAAATAAAATAAAACTGCAGACTGCAGTAACATCGAAATATCGTTATTTAATAACAAATTGAATGATAATATATTAAATTTAAATCAATCTTTTTATGATATAATTGTATGGTGTATTATATTGTAATTAATATACATATTATGATAGTAATATTTATTATAAATTAGGTCGATTATTCTTTCTTTTATTTATTCTCCGACTTATAATTATATGTAAACCACCCACCTCTATTTTACTCACATCAGCTTTTTTTGTGTCATTCTACTTTCTGGTTATAAATATTTTCTCGAGTCATCTATTTTTATCCATGTTAAACATTAATTTGTATACTGCTTATAAGTTGCCTTTGCTCATAACATAACGGAAACATCTCAACTCATTATCCTTTATTTTGTATAAAATTGATACCACACATAAATTACCACAATACAATTATTCCATGTGTCTTCCCTCTAACACGACATTGACTGTAAATATCATGCATCATAGCACATCACACTTATATAAATTGAAATTTTGTCTGTTACAAAGATTAAAGAAAGAATGTATAGAATCTCAATGCTGAACCCTGATGCACACTTATTTTAAATTAGGTAAATTAGGTAAAATAGTATAAACAATAATAATCTTACTTTCAATAGCTGTAATTATATGAAAATAATAATACATTTATCGGTGTTATGAATTATAAACTATTTGAACACTTTATTATACTTATTTTATTTAGTTTAAATTGCATAACAAATCGATAGCACTGATTTAATTTATTATTCATTTTCTATTTTGTATAGAATAACAATTTTTATAATTATCACACGGATGTGGTTTTTTATTGACCAATTATATATTTTAACCCTAGATCACACTCATTTAAAATATTTACGAGAATACACGCACACGGTCTTTTTAGTCACACACAGTATGGCGCATACAGTCAACTACATACATACATATAGTCAACTAACCAGTCACAATGAAAATACCATAACTATCATTTTCGTTAATCGAGCAGAAATTATTAGAAACACAATTTAAAAATAACCCATAATTGTTTTTTTACGATCACGCACACGTCTTTTTGACCCTATATTAATAGGTTTATGTCTGGTAATAAACTTTGAATACTTCTATATTACTGACATCAGATCGTATACAGTTGGGAGTTGTATTTAATTTAATTTATCATCTAATTAGAGGGTACCTAGGTTGGATTCGGTTAATATTTCGTATTTTTGAAACAATGAACAAAACTCTAAAAGCCCGGTCTTTTTGACCGTGAAGCGTGTGCTCTAGGGTTAAGGTAGTATAAACGTGAATAATATATTATATAGCTTGTACATAATTTAAATGTGTAAGATCAGTGAACTTACCTTTTCTTTTATAAGCTTTACAAACATAAATTTTTGATTAATATCTACATTTTTGTGTTGTATACAAATAATTAGATATGTTTTAAAAAAATAAATGAAAATATATCCGTTTTGGATATAAAATGATTGGGTCCTATTAATATTTCATATAACATTGGTGAGAGTATGTTTTAGCGTGAAAGTGAAAAAGGGAAGATTTGATTATTTAAATATAATTTTAATGGATGAAAAATATCTCTTTAAAATAACCGGAAATTTTAAAATGTGGATTTGACTAGTAAATATTACCAACGTTTACCACCCTTTGTTTCGTAGTGGTTATGTTTATATCTTTATTTGTTTATATATTTGATATTTTTAGATTCTGAGTGCAACATTGAATATATTGTTAATGATGTCTTGTTTGTTTTCCTTATTTGTAATTTTGTTGTAGAAAAACAATCTTTAAAATTACACGATGACGTTACTTTTACACACGATTAGAGGTACACATAGGTTACACACCTTATAGATGTGTAAAATAAAACGAATTTCTGGCCGTTTTTGTTATGTTCTGTTTAGAATACCAAATACATTGATAACTAATGTTTAGCGAGTCTAGCAGAAAATTGCGATAACTGTAGTACCTATGGTATGTTGGTAGTGTATGGATAGTATGAATAGTATGCATTTAAATTGAATGTAAAATATTAGTGAACTTACCTGAATATTTAATATCTTTACGAAAATAAACATATGATTAGTATTGACAATATAACAGTTTTACTTTAATGTCGTTGATAATATCATATTGTTTGTTATTTAATTTATTGATCCTTGAGTGCAGTGTATACGCGCATATTAAAACAAGTTTTTTTCCGATAATGCTTTTATGACATACCTACATATCATACTTATCACGATATAATATATACCTTAAATCGTGATACATATACAGCTCAGCGGGTGGATAAAAGTCGTCATCAGGATTGGCAACAGTTTTTTGGGGGTTTCGCGATTGTATTTTATCTATACATAATATTTCATATAAGTTCTTTGTTTGGTCGATAAAATGTTAGTTAACGACACATTTCCTATCTCGCACTTTAGAGGTGTCGTGTATTAGTTATTATAATTACATATTCAGTTTAACTGTGTTGGACGTTGGTTATTGGAAAAAATGGATTCCAATTAAGTGTTTTCGTGGTTTACTTTACACGTTACACAATAAAAAGGAAACCGATTTATTGTTTTGATTAAATAAGAGTTAGATAACGTCGTTTGATTTCTATTCTTCAAATACATTTCCTTAGATAGTAGAGTTCAAAATAAAAAAGATTATTTATATTCAAAATGTTTTGTACATTAGAATCGTATGCACTTATTTGCTGAATACAAATTTTTTTTCAGAATGAAAATGAGATAGGTTACATAAACTACCTTTGATGGTTATCAACATAAAATATTTAAACTAATAGTGAAGGTAGTAGCGAGTCCCATAAACAAAAGCTCAACCTAACCAATATTTTATGAATGCTATTTCTTATTCATTTTATTAGTTTTGATTACCTACAAGGTATTTATATCAATAATCAAGCACATATTATTAGTTTATTTACATATTTCGATCAGACAAAACACTTCTTATCACTTATCCATCTTATCCTCTAATATATTCGACAGACAATTTTCACTACAAATGGTATTAAATGTCTAAATACGATAAAAATAAATAAATATGTGGACTTACCACTCATAAAATAGACTACATACAAACGATCAAATAATAAATAATTATTAATTATCACAAGTTTACAAATTTGGCGTAATGGTTAATTTGATTGTCTAATGTATTATAATTATTTTATTTGAAAATGTAATATTTTACAATTTTATGTAAATTGTATTATTTATAGTAATAATTTCTGTCAGTACGTGTTGAGCAACTGGAAGATACAGACGTGTATTCCCGGTTCGTTGATAGTCACTTTTTATATCATTCTATAGCAGTATATACAGAACACCGAAGGTATTACAGAAATATTAAGAAGGTACGTTCATTTATTTTGTCCCAACACAACCATAGTTAGTACTTCAGTAGGTAACCTCTCTAGTCGACATGTGACATGTCTATTAATATTTACAGTTTACACTTTCGACCAAAACCATCTCAACTCAACTCCCTCACTACCAAAATCCAATTCTCACAAAACATTCGCAGAAGCAACCGCAAACTCACTATTTCCTAAGAAGGATCAAGCTATCGTATTTCATACAATTGAAGATGTCCCACAAATTGAATACATTTAAGCATTAAGTCAATTAGCAAAGAAAAATAACATAACATTTACATTACGTATTTCTAATAGCAGGTTTCGCATATATTTTTCCAGCAAGAATATTGTTAAACAAATTATTTCCAAACAACCTTAGATTGACCCACATTAATATAGCTGAAATTAATATAGAAATTTCTCATTTATTGTTTTGGCTATCTTCTCCTGCTCACTTGCTCAGAGAATTGAATGGAAAATAGTACCTGTCACTTTCAGTAGCAACCATATTTCCATCAAAATAATTTTCACTCCTGGGACGGGTGAATTATTGAGCAAAAACAAAAGATGGAACCTTGTATACCAAAATTGGACACTTTTCAACGAAATGGTTAATTTTAAAGTTTCCAAATTACCCACCCCTGACCAACAAAACATCAATGAAATGGTCAGAGTTTTTACAACAATAATGACCCAGACAGCAGAAAAATACTATCAAAAGTCACACTAACCAAATCTCCAAATCCAAAGTTCCTCAATAGAATGATGCGAATCAAAAAGCTATACAAATAAAAATAAAGCACGGAACTCGTTTAAAAAACGAATCTCAGGATAACTTTTTCAACTTAAAAAACTAAGAGCCAAATCTTAGTTTTTAATCAAAAATATTAAAATGGAATCATGAAAAAATTTCATCAGCACCATAAATAAAAATACTTATCCATCCTTATTTTGGAATAAAAATAGATCACTTAAAGGTTTAAATCGAGACCAGGAAATTCACCAGGGTGTACATTTGCACCAACTTTTTTATTAAACTCCTTATTTGGCCTGCCAAAAATATAAGATAAAAACTAAAATATTATACAATATATTTTATATTTTTTCAGTATTTAAAAAAAAGATATTGTGCTAATGTCTTTTATTTCCAAAAATGTTGACTGTGGTAATTGTGTTCCGACAATATTATAATTGATAAAATAATAACAAAAATATAATTATATTATATTATATGAACGAGTGCATAGATAATATTTAAGTTGTTAAATTCAAATTTCAAGTGGTAAAAATGTAGAAATATGAATTGAGTGGACTGTATACCTGTATATTGTGCCATTGTGATCAAGGGTACCCATAAAATAAATTGTAGGTTTTATAAGCTAGCTATATTATATATTTCGAGTGTGCAGGGAGAAAATAAAGTACATGTATATGTACCGGTTAAGTATTTTATTATCAAGGTGTTTTATACCCATACATTTATTTATCAAGTGTAAATACCACTGGTATCCACAATATAAATATCAATACATTAAAAGTACCTACACATAGTTCGGAAAAAATAGTAACAATATTGTAATATTTGTATACTAATATAAGTGACATTATATTAAATAAATTATACAAATATTCTAAAGTTTTTTCCCCACTTGACCCCCCCCCCCCAAAAAAAAAAATACAAGTTTTCTATGTGGAATGGTAATGATTTAAAATGGCCTGCAAAAATGTTGGCACCAACAATAAAAAAGTTGAAATGACGATCCTGAAAAAAACACTAAGCCTTGACATGACCAAACCCTACGACTCAGTATGGAAACACGGAGTGCTCATACTACTAAGTAAAATACTAGTAAAAAGGGAAACTGATATATTTTCTATGGATACCCGGACATATTAGAATTAGCAGATCAAGAGGCCTCTACCGACAACCAAACTCTAAACCTAAACACATTTTCAGATTTAAAAAAAACTTATTTAGAAAAGTCTATACTACACTGGACAAAACAAAATACTAATTTAAATACAATAAAAAATAATATTCAACTATGGAAAAACCCATGTCTTAACAGAAAAAATGAAACCATTTTGAATGGCCATCGAATTTTGCATAGCTTTGTAACACACAATAACCTCATGGAAAGACAAATGTATATTAATCACTAATGGACAGATGGCAATTGGTTTTTTATGTAGAATAAAAAAAAAAATTATAATTTCTGTTATAAAAATTCTATCTTCAATATATTTTTTTAACACAGAGCAGCTATGATGAAATAATATGAGGTATATATTTATTTTTAATTTCCTGTATCATGTGACATATTATTAAGTTAATAAAATATATGCATATATGTGCTCAAAATGTATTGGTAGTTTAAATTAATGGTACATTTTAATTTAAAATAAATGTATAATAGACCTACCAAAACAATTATTCATATTATAATCTGAAAATTAATTTAATGATAAATTTAAAAATTTGCATTAATGATAAATTTTTTTAATATGTGATAAATATTCAACATTATTTATACAAATGAATAATTATAATATTTATAGTTTTAAAAATAAAATCTAGTTAGTGAATTGAATAATAAATTATTAAAATGCATAATATAACCTCACCCCTCAGGAGGGTGCTAAGCAATTAGCACTAAGGGCTTGGCAAACCCGGGGCCCTGAGCTCTGAGATGACCTTAATTGATTAGGTCAGCTGGTCCTTCAGGTTGGGGGTTTGACGGCGGGCTAACGACCTGACCCAGTTAAAAAAACAGTGTTACGAAACCTACTACTACAAAGCCTCTGAAAACAACAGATAATTTGGGAAATAGAATTGAAACTGGAACCGGAAAACCTGGAATATTTCGACTTGGAATTTGGAACATAAGATCTCTGTACAAGCCAGGGGCCCTAAGTTAAATGCATTACTAGTATAATTAAAAAATATAATGTAGATCTAGTTGCCCTCCAAGAAGTAAGATGGCCAGGCTCTTAAATCAGATAACATGATAGTTTTCTATAGTGGAAACGATAATGGAAGACACGAGTACGGAGTGGGTTTTATAGTAAAAGAGTCTTTACTAAAATTAATAAAGAAATTCGAAGCAGTTGATGATCGATTATGCTATTTAATAATTGATAGGAAGCCCTTTAATATAGCAATAATCAACTGTTATGAAACGGCAGACAATGATTATAAAAACTCCTTTTACGATAACCTAGAAAGAGTATACGACTTAATTCCTAGAAACTGCGTAAGAATTTTAGTCGGAGACCAAAATGCCCAAATAGTGAGCGAACATGCGTTTAGGCATACTATAGGAAAGGAAAGTATGCACAGTCAAAGCAATGATAATGGTTTGAGATTAATAAGCTTCGCCTCAACCAAAGGATTAATAATAAGTAGCACCCAGTTTGAACTTAAAGAAATCTACAAACAAACCTGGATATCTCCAGACGGAAGAACTAAAAGCCAGATTGACCATATACTTATAGATAAATGATTCAAAACTAGTGTTAGACAAGTCAGAAGTTATAGAGGAGCAGATGGAGACATGGACCATTACCTGGTTATAACATCATTTAAAATCAAACTGGCTAATAGTTGGAACCAGAAAAAATTAATTAGGTAAAACACGCCTGGAAATATAGAAAACTAAGGATCAAGAGAAGGTCAAAATATACCGAGATAATGTAAATGATGAACTTACGAAAAGATCTCACAATGCAGAGCATAACCTTGATGAAAGATAGAACATGGTTAAAAACTCAATTAACAATTAATCAGCTGAAATATTTAAAAAAGAAAACACATCCAACGGTAGTAGTTCATGCTTTAATGATCAGTGTAGGCAAGCCATAGAAAGACAAACAGAAGCAAGAATAAAAATGATACAGGACCTATATCCTAATAATATAGAAGAATTTATTAAAAACAAAGAAATAGCGAGGAAAATATTGAGACAAAACTCCTCTCCAGACGATCAAAGGAACTCCTGTACTCAACTTTTCTACGACCAGTACTAACATACGCGTGAGAAACATGGTCAACTACCAAAGGTGATGAGGAAAAAATGGCTTGTTTTGATATAAAAGTACTTAGAAGGATATATGGACCTATTTTAGAAAATGAAGAATACAGAAGAAGATCCAACAGAGAAGTACAACAAATTTACCAAAAACCCGGATTTAATGCCTACCTTGTGAGCAAACGAATTGAAGAAACGTAGTAGAGGCAGCGAATGTCCTTCAAGGACCGTAAAATCTTAAGAAAAAGAAGAAGAAGAATATAACCTCATAACACGCAATAATTACAATGATAAGATTAGTATTATTATCTTTAACTGGTAGTAACTTATGTTTATTTTTAAAAATATTAAAAAGTATTTTTTTTTTTTGTGTACAAATCATGAAAATCTCACAAATTTAATAAGGCAATTTTAATTAAATGTATAAATATTTAAATATGTTTAAACAAATATTGATGGAGTCTGTTTCGTGCAGATGTGAATAAATTATTTTTTGTTATTCTCAGTAGTTTTTTCTTATGTTAAGAAACAGCAATCTTAGATTAAATCAACTGTCGATGTTGAAACCAAGTGATGGTCATCATTATTTTTAAAATTATAAATGTATGAATTCCAGGTGATTAGTTAAGCATTACACACTCATATTTTCAACATCTATTAACAATGTTGAAAAAATGTTTATAAATAATTGTACAATATAAATATAAAATAATAAAATAAATGTATGTATTGTTAAAAGTACGTAATATAATATTATGTATATAAGTTTTTAAAATTTAAATTAAATTAAAAATAAACAATAAATCATTTTTGTATTTATTTAAAATAATAATAAAGTAGCAGAAGATAATCCACAATCTTTAAACCTAACAATGCAACTGAAATCTATTAATATATTTTTTAGAAAATTTGATTAATACGTTTGATTAATTTACGCTCTGTTTTATGCCAAATAAAATTCTTCTTCGGAATGAAAAATTTGTTTTGTCGAACAAAAAAGTAAAAACTTAAATAAAATTATATTAAAAAAATATAATTCAAATAAAACTATTTAGATAATTGATGTGTGTTTTTTCTTATAATTATGTATAATAAATATAAACAAAAATGAAAATATTTTTCATAAAAATGAGTGTTTCATTTTAATCACCATAAATACACAATGGCCTTGTTAAAAAATTAGTTATTCAATGCTAAGCTTCAATTTTCAATATTTTAGTTGTTTTAAGCTTTCTGTGAGTACATAGACAAGAAGGTAATGACCAAGTATTCCTTATTATTTTGTAGGTAATTATTATTGTAAAATTTAAATTACAAATGATTTTTGGGCTTACGTTCGTTGTCTGGAATTATAAGAAAATGTTTCAAATAGTTTTAATAAGTACAGTTATCTTGTTTTTTATGTATTTACTATAAAGTATATTAAAATATACCATGTATATAAATATATTCTACGAAAAATCATGTTTTGAAACATATACTCAACAAAAATCTTAAATAGTAAAATTGGTTCTTAGTCAATAGCTTGACATTAATTTAATTTACTTTAATTCGAGGGAGTTTAAAACATTTTACTTACAAAAGTTTCAAAATTACCAAATTTAAATTCAAAACATTTTATAACCATTGGATGTTAAAATAACATAAATGAAGATTATTTTCTACCGATTTTACATTTTATTTTTTAATTTAAGAAGTACTAATCATAAGAATTTAAAAATGTCCACTTCAACGTATATATTATTTTCGAAAAAATATACAATTTAAAGTATAAAGAATAATAATAAACTATTTACATTTCTAAAGGTTTTCATTTCTAATTTCTAAGGTTTATTTGAATACCTACATTTATTATTATATTGCTATTATAATATAACTTATATAAAATAAATTTATTTAAGATTTATGAAATTAAATATTTAATTATTTATACTTTATACTCACGGAAATATAAACAATACATATATGGTGCCTTAAGTGTGTCTATAACAAATTACAAAATAATAACTGTATCTTGTTCTTTTTCACTTGTTACATTATTGTTAAATATCAATATATAATTATAAAACACAACTATATTATAAAAATAACTGCATTGTTGAATTATACTTACATCCCGATCTGTTTAACTTACAGTGAAAGTAATAATTTTTCAAATATTCATCTACAAAGTATAATATATATATTTTTTTTATTATACTGATAACGTTTATAATATCAATTTATACAGCAATAATATTTTATAATATAATTTTTGGTTTCAAAACATAATTATTAGAAAGATAAGTAAAAATTTACATAATTAGTCACTAGTTGTCGTTAGTGGAGTGGACCCGAATCCTACATATTATTTAATTTACATGGTATTTTAAATAGTATTATTAGGTCAGAAAACCGTGTGGGTGTAGAATCTAATAATCCGGAAGCCTGCTAAGGCAACAGTTAGAGAAACATGTTGTTTCCTCCGACTGACATAATAATGCTACTTAGTAGAAACTGAGATGAGAATAGAATAATAGTACATTACACAATCCGACAATCGCACGTCATAGAGTTAAACGTTTCTAGCTTCGAAATAATTAAAATCAGAGCACCTAGCATTGTCAACAGATAAAAGTAGATAGTTAAGAGAGTCAGGAGATAGTTCACATTAGTTAAAGCCTATCAGGCTTACAATGTCTACTTCATATGTTTATGTCATTAAATATAACAATGTGGTAAGTGATTATTATTGTAACTAACGATATTTTGCCAATCGTATTAATAATAACCTGTTTAGTCGATTACATTTCTGAAAACATATTGAATTCGTCCTGAAATTTAATTGTGAACGACTTTCTCCCATTTTCAATCATTATTAACACATTAAAATACTCAAAAATCTAATTTTGAAGGATAAGGAGTTAAATTCCATTATACTGTGGAATATGTTCAAGTGTAAGTCATAGCAATTTTAATATGTTTTTAGAAATGTTATCCAAAGACTGGTATTGATAGTACAGTTGGTATAATATAGGACTATTTTGGTATAAAACACAGACGGTACATTAATACATCGTCAACCATAATACGTTTTAAATTACTAAATGAATTGTAAAAACTCACCGTTCTTTTTACTTTGAACCTGATCAATTTCCTCTATGGTAGTGAATTTTTCAAAAGAACAACGTACACACGCACGCAATAATGACAGCAACATGCATGAAATAAAAATAATCTGTATCATATAATATTATTATCTATTATATTATTATACCTTGTGTGGTAAATCCGTATAAGGTTAAGCCTTATATGTTCTCTGAGATTTTAGATTGTTATTGTACATAATAACTGCGTACAACTATTGTACATAACCATAACTGTTTAAACTTTCCACTATAATGTAGGTAATTCATCAATCGGTACACGCTATTAATTATAGCTGTTCAAACTTTCCACTCAGTATCGTAGAAAATATACTGAGTTTATGTAATAATCGTGGTAAATAAACAGCGAAAACTAAGAAATTCATCTAATTTTAGTATTGATAATTCGTTTTAATTGTATTTATTCAAATTATTATAATATATAGTTTAAAAAATAATGATTACCTAAGTGTATAGGTTTGACAAAAAATATAAAAGTTCCATGTATTATAGATATAATTAACGACTATGTAAATTACGTCTTAATTTAAGAAACGAAAAAATATCTAAGTACCTAATGAACATAATCATACCAAGGAATTGTATGTTGAGATGACAATTTGAGCTCCATCATCTCAAGACAATCTACATCAGATAGTCTCCGATCAACATTGTGTTCGGGGGAAATTCACGGATCTATCCTTCCAGTAACTAATATTAAACACACTTTGTGTCGAATACGAAAAATAAATAGTTCTTCTCCAGTTCCCCATCTAAGCCTTAACTATAAAAAATATTATACTACCCGATGATTATTTCCAAACTATTGATGTTTGCCAATATTATTCCATGACAATGAACCAGTTGGAAATTTAATTTTAATATTTGCTACAAAAACAAATTTAGATTTACTGGTTGAATCCGATCATTGGTTTCCAATTGAAACAATTAATTAACTTTATTAGTGCACACATCTATACGAAATGTGTTTGAAAGCATAATTTAGTATTACCAGTGGTTTTATACAAATAATCTCTACTTCACCTAACTCTTCGATTTTTTTCTCTTTTGATTCTCTCATATTTGTTATTGTAGTTATTGTATTTTTCGCTGCTACGGTGGTTAATTAGAATGGTTTATCCAGTATAACTACTACTCGTAAACGAATAACGAATTTTAAGTTGCCCATTTCGACAGACCTAAATTACTTCACGGGAATATAAATAACACATTGTCAATTGCCTATTTTTGGCTAATTTTTTATTTAATTGATAAACAACAATATTATACAGTCCGCATTCATCTCAGATTTTTTATTTTATTTTAAATAATGATATTAAATCATTTGTAAAAAAAGTTTAATATTGTCTTACTTTTTAAAACTTATTTAAAAGTTTGAGATTAAAATATTATAAAACTAAGATCGATGTAAGATGTAAAGTATTTATCTTTATCAGTTAAAAAAAAATCTAATTTGAGTGATTTGGCGAGTCAGGGTCACTATTTCCGTAAAGTGTATTTTTGAAGACAAAATGGCATTGGCACCAGGTGCCTTAACAAATCGTTCTCCATAAAACATAGATAACTAGTTAATCCACTAGGTATAATAATTGTAAAAACTCACGGTTTTCATTAGTTGAAAAATCAATTGTTAGCTGGTGGTATATTCTAAAATCTTCAAAATAATCTAGAACCGTTAATTTATTATGTCAACCCACGTATACCACACGTAAATTACAACGAAATTCAAAAAATGTTTAAATGAATTGTATAATATAATATTATTATCCATTTATCCATTACAAACGTTGTATGATAACTCCGTATCGATCTATACCTGATATAGATACTGATATTTTGTATAATTTAAATAATATATAATTAGTAAGCTTGTACATCGGGACCAGCCTGTTGGGAAGTAATCGGGGGTTAAATAAATGGTGTATAATTTAATACATATTATACTATTTATACATATACAGATATACAAGAATGTGTATATATAAATTTATGGAAATATTTAAAGTTAAAAGTTGGTTATAGGTGTGGAAAAAATAAAGGTTTAAGGTTTTAACATGTCCATGTAATATGACGTATACAAATAAGTATATATACTAATGTAAGTGGATGAGACAGAATATCTCAACCTTGCACTAAGACCTTAGGTCTCCGTGAGCAAAACTTTATTTTACATTCATGTCTAAATGAATATGTTATTTTATTATGTTCATTAGTCCCATTTTTCAAGTGGTATAATGGTTAAGTAATATTAAATATGTAATATGTAATATACATACATATTATATGTTTTATTATTACCATTTATAATGTAGAATATTAAAAGTAAAATGAAATCTACGTAACCCGTGTAATTAACTGAATCCTCACACACATATACTGCATAGTCATCCACCAACCCTTCAACCAATAAATCAATTTAAGTGGTCTATGCAAAAACCAGACACTTAAATTTTCAAAACTTTTTATAAAAAAAAAAACCAATTAAAAGGATCTATATTGTATTTTAGAGCCTTTTAGAAATGTCTAGTTTTACATGGGAAATTCTGTAAAAGGAACTGTTGGGTGGAAAGTCAGAGACTCTGAGAGGGTAGTTTACTCCCATTGTGATTAAGCCAGTCGCAAAGAAACCTGAGTCTATGTGAAGCTTGGTTAGGGGCCGGAGTGGTGCAGTGGTCACACAGTTGACTGTGACTCACACAGTCATCGGTTCGATTCATAGCAAGTGCAAAAAATTTGTGTGGTTCTACGCAATCACCATTTTCCCGTGCTATCGTCTGATTGCATCATCCGGTTTCTAACTAGGTCCCACTCCACTGGGAGTGAAGACTACACATGTCTCCTCTTGGAGAAGAGGGGTAGTATCATGCATTTAGTGATATATACATAGATAAATAGATCACATGATCTCCCTACTACCCATTTGTGATAAGCATTGACGAAGACCTTGAGGTCGTTTCAATGAACATTAGAAAAAAAAATGTGAAGCTTGGACCTGCAGATTCAGGTTTAATTGAAGGTAATCTACTGTATAAATTAATTGTATTGATTCGATAAACGATGCCGAATGGGGAATAAAATACGAAATAATGAAGTTATTAATAAATATTTAAATATTAAATCTAAGAAAACGATGACATTTTTTAAAAATATTTTAAATAAACTTTTGGCACATTTACTATTTTGGCTCTGACCAATCACAAAATCGGATTATTTAATGCATAGGCGTTTTCGAAAGAAAGACCTTGAAGAAAACCTTTTTACCAAAGAATGACGAACAAATATTATTTGAATTAAGGACCACAGAAAAACTCAAGTATCAGTATTTACTTCGTGGGTATGGGGGAACCGTGTACTTTTCGCACGATCTTATATATATATATGGCTATGTACTGACGTCCCGTCGATATATGTGTAATACTTGAGATATGTACTGAGCGGCGAGTGCCATATAGTGGTTGTCAAATGATAAAGAATGCTAATGGAAATAACCTCGAGGGGGGAAGACGAGGCTAGGCAAACTACGAAATAGTTATCTAGAAGATTAGTGTAGTAAATTCTGGAATAGGACAAGAGAAATCGTGGTATGAAAATCGTGCTGGTACCTAAAAAAGAGCGAGTCTTCAATCAATATTAGAAATACGTTTAGGATTACGCTAGTGTTTTTAACTTGACTCAAATGAAAACAATAATATTCGAATAAGGAATATTATTATAACAGCAGAAACTACGCATTTTTAACAAGGAGTAGAGATGAGGACTTTATAGTAGAAACCCAGAGACCCGATATTTAGACTTGATTGACCGGAGCGCCTACAAGCATCTTCATGCCAGCCTATTCTTCGAATCAATTGGACTTATATATATATATATATATATATATATATATCAATTTTACTCGAATATATTCGACTAGTTTAATTATTTGTACTTAGAATATTGTATGAGTTAAAATCGTAGTATTCTGGGGACATAGGAAGAATAATTAAATTGTTCGAGATTCTAATCCTACCTATTTCACCAGTTTAAATTTACGTTTGTATCGAAATAAAAAAACATTTTATATATATTTTTTTTTCTAATTTCCATTGCAAGTAGCAGTCAACTGTGTGACCACTGCACCAATCCAGCCTTACATTTTATATGAGTTTAATATGTGTTTAACAACATCCAATATCCTAAATCCATCTTATGACAAGGTTGACTGTACGCTATAGTACACTACACCAGCATGTTCTGGATCAGAAAGAGTTGCAAAATAAAATGGACTGGATACGTTTTCATATGGTGATCGGATTATAAAACTACTTAGTAAAAAAACAAAGTAGAATATAATACTATATACACCAAAACATATGTTAAGTCTTTTTAAAATTAAATTTCTTGCTATACATAATCAAAATATTTAAACTGTCAAATTTGCAATGATCTTAAAAATGCATTAAAAATTAAAATGCAAAAAAAACTTTGAAATATAATTTATATACTTTAAATTAATTTATTGATAATACTGCTCTGAATTACATACCAAATTGACTTATAATACAGTGGTTAACTAGCCCAAAGTCTTCTGTACAGATAAAATATTATACATTTATTGTTACATCATGTTTATATTTAGATGTTTCGTCTAATACATAAATTGAATACTAGTTGGTTGATAAGATATTATATTATAAACAACAATTTCTCTATTTTATCCAGATTATATAAAAAAAATGTTATTTGATAGTTGATAGAATTGAATCTTGAATTTATAATAAAGTATAATAAGCTAAACAAAAAGCTATACCTAACAAAGGTTTTTGTTATCGTAAAAAAAAATCCCAACTTATACAAACCTGAAAATCCAAAACTATTTAAATATTCTGTATGAAATGAAAAATATTTTATTAATAAAATGAGTACTATTTAATTGAATTTATGGTGAAAATGTATTGTAATCAAATAAATAAACTAAAAACAATTGAAGTTATTCCTTTCCTCGTAATCTAATTCCATACTACTTTTTATTCATGATATATAAAAAAAAAAAATCAAGAATCAACGTAAAATTTAATATAATTACGTTAAATATTCCACTCAGAACCAAAAAAGGTTGTTAAAAAAATGGTTATATAAATCAATTGATCTGCAATTCTAACTCAGTAAAGGTAGGCTAAATTCTACTATATAACATTGAAATGATGCATTAATATATTCTAAAATTTATTATATTGTACTAATATAAAAAACCCTTACTTTTGCAATCTACACATAAAAATATAACTGAATTAAATTAATTTAAAGATATTAAAATGTGACAAATGTCATTCAATGAATAAGACGTTATGCTTTATATACACATAAATCTTATGTGGTCGATCAATTAAATATCTATAACTTAAATGTTATTATTAGACCAACCATAGCTACATATTTAAAAATTGACTAACCAATAAGAAATTCAAAATAATTTCAAGCTTTGGTTGGAATACAGACAGTATGATTATAATATATGCCCAATATCTAGTTACCATTTAGCAATAATCTACTATGCAAAGTTTTTTACGTTATTTGATTAATTTGTTTTAATAAATATAAAACACTTGAAAACTAAATGATTGTACCAACACAGTATCGTTGAATTATATTCAGAAATGATTTAGTTCTTGAAACATTATTTTTAACAATTATAATAATGAATCCTTAATAACAATTATTGTGTAGCAATTTTAATGAAAATAAACTGGTCGTGTATTTTATTTTATTCATAAAACTGAACAAATTTACTATTTATGTCTAAAAAAAAAAAACATTAATTTATTTAATGGGTCAAACAATTTTAGTATACGATTTAAAATACAATTAATAACTTAATATTTTATAATGAAAATTTACTTATATATTAAAATAATAAAATGTTAAGCTAATTATTTAAATTGAATAGTTTCCTCATCCGCAACTTATTTTTTTGTTTAGCAACTAGCTATTAAATAATGTAGGGTATACTAAATATTTTGGTTGAGTCACAGACAATATGTTTAAACTAATTTGTCCTTATAAATATAATATGTTCCTATATTATTATTGATACATTAATTTTACATTATGTTATAGTTGAATCCCTACAAAGATAATTAGTTATTTTGTCGATAATCACTTATGTTTATAATATAATAATATTGATATGTTTCTTACTTAATATAATTTTTATATTATAATATAATTACAAAATATTTAGTTGTTATTACCTTCTTCGGTACCACTACAGCTTATAATACATATGGCAGTTAATGTTAATACGTCTCTATAAGAAATCATAGTTATTCTTGTTTAGATTACTACAATGAATGAGTAGGTATAAGCTTAGCTTCGAAATTAATTTAATAGTATAGATATTTTCTGAGTAGGTTGGTAATATTATATAATACTACCTATTGTTTTTAAAAAATAAACCACTAAGTAAATATTTTGTACAACAAAGTTGTTGTTTTAGATATTTAAATATATTTTGTATTCAAAAAGTGTTGTTGGAGTAGTGATATTATGTAACGATAACATACAAACGATGTGGCCCAACTGCAATTTATTTACTTCACATGTGTTTCATACCGACAAGACAAATTATGGTTTTTTAAAATATCATTCAATTTTTTATAAAAAATAATAAAAATAAAAACAATTCAGTGGATCAAAATATAAAAATATTTGATTAACTAAACTAAGTCAATACAACTATTTTGTTGAAAATTAAATTTTTCTACATTTTTAGATTCTGAGCTGATTAAAGAATTTATTGATTTTATTGAATTTATTGATTTATTGATTTTATTTATTTATTAATGTTGTGTGTTTTATATTTTTGTCTTTTTTTTGAAAAAAAAAAATTAACAAAACTTTATTTTTAATCTAATAAGGAGATATAGTAGGAGAACAAGGTATTTTAAAGTGGCAGCTGATTAACTGATTAATAACTGTATTTAACGTATTGAATTTCAACTCTCAAAGTTAGAAGTTCCCTAAATATAAAATGACTAAATCTTAACCTTTTTGAAATGGTAATGCTCAGTTTTTAATTTAGATATTTAAACATTATGACAAGGAATAATGTGTGTTTTTTTCTCATTCTTGAAAATCATATAAAAGTGTGTTTTAAGGGAATGGTTTATAGGAGCCGTGATCATTACTGCATAACTTCAACAGTTTAACATTAAATTTCGATAATATAATAATGGAATTTTTTCTTCGAAAATTACTTCCACCTTCCGTACATGCAATACCTAGTAAAAAAAATCTATACTACTATATAAAATGAAGTCGCTTTTTTTTGTTCGTGATAAACTTCAAAACTACTTATTCAATTGTCTCGCAATTTTTTTTAAATTAAAGAGGACATCACAGAGAAGGTTTAAGGCATACATTTAGTCCGATAAAGTTAATAAATAATTGGTTATTATTAATTATAAATTGTATACCTATTTATGTATATTATTGTACATTTTGTGCGAAACGAAGGTCCACGGGTTTCCAACTACCTGCAACCTGACCTTTTTGTTCGTCAAATGTATTGTATTGTGTTTGATATCGGCATGGTTCTGAGAAGTTTATCGCACGTACACCTTGTTGGTACCAACATGTAAACCAAATATTCGTATTATATATCTATATCTATACTACTTTATAAAATGAAGTCCATTTTTTTGTTCGGGATAAACTCTTAAACTACTTATTGGATCGTCGTGCAGTTAAAGAGGACATCACAGAGAGGCATACATTTAGTCCGATAGTTAATAAAAAATCTATTATTAATTAAAATAAACGTGTAAATTGTATACCTATATATCTATATCTAGACTAATATATAAAATTGTAAGGGTTTTCTACGACCGCGCTAACCAAGAAAACTACTGAACCGATTTGGCTGAAAATGTTTACTGTTTTACCTGACCGTCTGCTGAAGGTTTTAGTACCACTTTTAATAGTAAAAAAAAAAGTTTAAAATTCTTGAAAAAACAAAGCTAATTTTTGGTGCCTCTCTGCGAGGTCCACAAGAACAGGCCTTTTTTATGTTCCAAATTCGTGACAACAATATTTATCTTTTTACCATTTTTTTTTCCCTGAGTTGTTCCAAATATCTTCCCGAGTGTCACCACATTGATCAATTTTTTTTTCTTGTCTAGAGGGGGTGTATTGTATTTAAATGTTCCAATTTCCTGACGACGCTATTGAACTTTTTTACAATTTTTTTTCACTGATTTGCTCCAAATACTTTCTTGAATGTCACAACATCACCCGATTCTTATTTTTTTTTGTCAACAGATTAATTAGCATTTATTTTGTATCTGTATTCATTTTTAATAAAAATACATTTATCGTTTGTAACGGTGTAGACTTCACCATATAAAACTGTTCTTTTCAGGACCACCAATCAGAACATGGCATATAAAAAACAACACCACCGGAGGGATTTAGCGGGGAATTCAAAGCCTTTAGATTCGTTGTACATCCCCAGTAAGTACGGCAATGGATAGGGTGAGTAATGTCGAAGACAACAACACCCCACACATATCTGTGAGTCCAAAAGCGACCCTATAATAAAAAAACCCATACCGACAGTAAGCACAGACACGCACGGCGGCACACTAGTGGTTTACTAGTCGGTACGGAGCATAGTATATATACCGGGCACTTTTCCGAATTCAATCATCGACTTTCAAGACTTCAAGACCTATTTCATCAAGACATTCAAGAAGTCCTAGTGGAACCCAGAAATAATCAAGGGATCTTAGAAGACAGCTGCCATCATCAAGAGCTATCGGAAGAATTCGCCCCCAGCGTGTGATTAAGCGTTCCGGCGGTCGAAAGACTACTCGCAGCAGTTGTATCGACCATGAGTCGAGACACCGAACCGCACCAGTGCGGCACCAACACCACCGTAGTAGCAAAACCGAAACTGTCCTTTTCAGGACGACCGAGACATCAAACCGCA